>PVIH01003690.1:0-111135 GCA_004025045.1 Sigmodon hispidus
ATATATTAAATATAAAACTTTAAACTCACAATAATAAAATAAATAATAAAATATTCTCTTTAATTTTAAAATACAAATAAACTAAATATTATAACTATAATTCTTACTTAAAAACTATTCTATTATATATAATTTTACTATATAAAAATTAAAACCTTCCTTTTTAATTAAACAAAAAAAATATAATAAAATATTCTCTTTACTATATAAATAAATAACTATTTAAACCCATACAAAACACCATAAAAATAAATAAAAAATCAAACACAACCAAATAAAAAAAAAATAAAATTTACTAATCGCCATCTGTCCCCCCCAAAAAAAACATATAAAAATTCAAATGAGCCACAGACTACAAGCCACATAATAAATAAATTCATAAAAATAAATTAATTAAAAAAAACTAACTAATAATATACTTAAAATATAAGTCAAACAATATAAAATATATAAACATATAATTCATTTCTTTTAAAAGACAAAAGCCACAAACACACAAACCAAATTCCAAACCAGCGCCACATGTGCGCCAAGTCATAATCCTCCAACCCCAAACAAGCCAAAAAAAACTTACTACAACACTAAGTGCCTACATAAAGAACTTTGAGAAATCTCAAACTAGTGGCTTATCAGCATCAGCATACCTAAAAGCTCTAAAGCAAAAAAAGCAAACTCCTGCAGGAAGAGTGGATGACACAAAATTATCAAACTAGCAGTTGTCATCTACTCTTCCTGACAAAATCTTGATGTTGGGGTGAGGAATGCGGATCTGCCAGGATGGATGCTGAACTAAGCCACTTTGGGACCTTGGGACCTCCTGCCTTTGCTGAGGAGGAGATAAAGTGATGTGGAGAAGAGAGAATGACTGTAAAGGGCAGGAGGGGGAAGGGAGCTTGAACAAGGATATAAACAGATAAAATTATGACTTTATTCATAACAAAAAATGAATTAATTAATAAAAGAATTTGATTCACTCAATGGTTCTGTCATTTTTCTAAAAATAAAGAATAAAAGAAGTTTAATTCCTTTTAATAATCATTAAATAAAAAGAAATTGTTTTATGTGAATTTGATCTAGGCTTCATATATATTCTCTTTTCCCATTAATCATAGATTTGGTCTCTCCAAGGTTCCCAATTTTCTGGATTTTTCCCAGAATTTGTTAATAGTATTACTCTTTACTACTTTATTATGATGACTAAAAGACAATTGGGACATTTAAATATCAAATCATTAGTAGTTTAATGGAAAAGTGATAGTTTAATCGATAAACTCATTTAAAATAACTAAAATGCTAAATTTAGTAAATATTATCAGCCCCAAGACTACAAAGCCTTAGAATAAAACAAGTAAACTTACTCTTCATTATTGGTTTGTGTGTAAAAAGTGAATTATAAATACCTTGAATAATTTAATTCTATTTATTCTCTAATATTACATTCTGACTGCCTTTGAGATTCCTGCTCAAATTCCTCTAATTTTCATTTCCAGATACTCCTCAGTCTTGACTTTGTTAGTTGATTCTATTTCCACTTTCAGTTATTTAATAGTTTTATTCAGTGCCTTCCACTCTTGTTTTGTTTTTATTGATTTCTTTAAGAAATTTGTTTTCTCTGAAGGAGCCTCTATCACATGCATAAATGCTATTTTATGGTCTTTTATTTTTGTTTCAATTATGTTGAAATATTTAGTGCCTGTAGTTACTGGTCTCTGGTGGAGACATATTGTCCACACTGTTATCGATCATGTTCTTAAGTTGGAGTCTTAGTGTCTGGGATTTGGAGGATTTTAATTCTAGGTGCTGATATCTGTGCTTGTATTTGTTGAGTGGATGTTTTTAAACTAGATTTCTATTTCCTCTCTTATCCTTAGGAAGGTGTGCTGGCTGTTTGTTGCCTATACAAAACACTTCTGTGATCCTGGCAGTAGTGAGCTCTAAGGGTTCCAAATAAAATATGGTTTTGAGTATTCGAGACATGGAATTTAGGGAAGGGGCATTCTTAAGACATTGGAGGGGCTTCATAAGATCAAAGAAAGCAGGGGTATATACTGGCATCTGCGAAGTCAGCCTAATACAGACAGTGTAAGAAGAGAAAGTAGCAGAAGGTCTGCTACAGAGATGGATTTGGATGAATGGAGGGAGAAATGAAGATCTGCAGGTTTCTTCCCAGTTTCCTTGGCAGTAAAGATTGTGGATTCCCAAGGAGTGTTTGATGTAATTAGGAGCCTAGACAGAGTTACTAGTTGGGAGGGTAGAGTGGAAGATCTACTGTAGATGGAGCTGGGGGAGGGGAAATAGCATGTTTTCTGCTGAGGAGGTGGGATGTGACTGGGACATTGGATTTGAAGTAGCAAAGAGAAAGTGAGAATCTACAATGCTTCCCTGAGTGCAGTCATACGTTTTAAAATTTTTTTGTTTTACTGCAATTCCTTTGCTATTAGACATATAGAAAATACAAATATTTATTTTGTTCCAACTGTCTATCTGTGGTTGTTTAGCTCTATGGCTTTTCAGGCCTATCACAATATAGAACATGATAGCAATAAGTACAAGGTGGTACTATGGAACTCCTAATGACCAAGAAGCTACGATTAAAACAAACAAACTAAAATGCACAAAAAATCAACAAAACAAACAAAAAACCAAAACAGAATGGAACTCCAATGTCTTTTTCAGCTATGCTATTCACACCTGACGTAAATTCTCTCCACTAGGTCCTAACTTTAGATTGTACTGGTCTCAGTAGCACAAGTCACAAGACTTGACATCCATTTCTTTAATACATTTAAATTCATATATTAGGCCAGACTGCACTGCCATAATAATCATATGCCTATATGCATAGGTATATGCATATTAAGAGAGACTGCTATTGCTTCAATTTTTCTAGATAATGTTCTGCTATGGGATTTTGTTCTGGTACATTGTAAATTATGTGTCCCTCCTACTGGTTAATAAAATCTGATTGGCCAGAAGGCAGTCAGGAAGTATGGGTGGGACTAACAGACTGAAAACTCTGAGAAGAGGAAGAGTCAGACATAGATGCCAGCAGACACAAAGGAAAAAAGACAACCATGCTTTTCTGAGAAAAGGTACTAAGCCACATGGCTAAACAGATTAATGGAAATGGACTGAGTTAAAATAAAAGAGCTAGCTAGCAATATGTCTGAGCCACAGGTCAATCAGCATGAAAATAATATAAGCCTCTGTGTGATTATTTGGGGCTAAGAAGCAGCAGGGTTGCAAGTGGGACCAAACCTCTGGTCTAAACAGTCATATTGCAATGTTCTGTGTTTTTTATTGTTGCAGTGTTTTGATTTGTTAAGCTTTGTTTTGGATAGGAACTCTATCTAGTCCTAGTGAGCCCGGAGCTCACTATGTAGACCAGGCTAGCCTCAAACTGAGAAATCTACCTGCTTCTGCCTCCTGCGCTAGGACTTTACTACCATGTATGGCTTAGATATCAATTTTTATTAATAATGATGAGGGAAAAGCACTGAAACTGTGGTAAGCATTAATGTTTGACTGTAAAATAGTAAGCATTCTATCTTAATTCACTTAGTTTGTAACAGAATACTTTGATTGTTTTAAACGATAACAGTGTTCTTCTCAGCATGGTCATAAAACCATAATGTTACTCTTCCAGGTTGTTGATGCTGAATCACATAGAAAGAAATTATCTATTTTGCATAATCTCTAATATTAACCATAAGAACTCTTTTGGGATCTGGTCTCTTCCCACAGATGACCACTCAATACCATGAGATGAGGTTATTAAGTAATGTCATGAGGTATACAGACATCTTCTCTATATAAGATTCCATAGGAAACATCATTACAACATGTTATTTGAGGGGAAATACATATCTAGACATTAAAATTTATCTCCTACTTATCAGGATTGCAGCCTGCAAATGATAACCTTCTTGAGAAACTGTCTCTTTTCTCTGTTTCTTGAAATGTACTTGTGATATTTTAACTAGGAGATGATGACTTTAAGTTAAGCATCTCCTAGTGTCAAATTTGAGGAATGTGTTTTAGGTATACTATTGAATATGAAAAGAAGAAAACACTTTCTTCTGATAGTAATTCCCGTATTAGGAATGATGAGGATGTACAAAACAAATTTAAGATAAAAGTAATAAGGAAAGTTGGCAGTTTCCAGTGTTCATAATGAATGTTAAAGCAGCTGACTAATATGTAGAAAGCAAACTCATAATTTTTATTTATTAATGAACACTTATCATATTCATAATGTTGTTTATATGGCCAACCATTTTATCCTCACTCAAGTCTTATGACCTAGGTACAATCATGATCTACATTTATAGATGATGAAATGAAGGCAGTAAAACTTTAAAAATAGTAAAATATTTACTAAAATAAGTTAGCCATATGTAGTTATTGGCTTATGTAGGCTTTTAATTCAGTCTGAATGACTTTTATTAGTAATATAAGGACATTTTAAGTACTGTTTAAAATATTACTGAGTAACAATTATCCCCAAGAGTGTATGCATCCTTAGCTAATTCAATTCCTGGTGAGTGGTAATTTTATTTAGCTTAAAGGAAATATATGTTCAAACATTTCAATTTAAAATGATTGTGCTTCCCTGTTGTTTAAATCATAAAAAGATTATAGGACCTTGCAAGTCACTGGGCTGCAGCTCAGCAGCTCAAAGTCCTCTGGAGAATTTTAAAGCTGAAGCAAAGAACATTCATAAGAAAATAGTTCTAGCTATCTAAGCAAAAGTCACCTGCCTGTGAATTTCTCTTTGCATATATGTCTTCCTGCAAATAAGAAGATCAGATTCTGTCTATGTCTGAGGAGCAGAAAACAAACATCTCCCTGGACATCCTTCAGACCTGAAGTTTCTACTAAATGCTGTCTTAGCTCAAGCTGTCAAAATAGCAAAACATGAAACATTTTTTAGCACAGACACAGTGATAGGCTATAGGTGATAGGTAGGGGAATGGAAAAACTAAACAGAAAGGGCAATACATGGAGGGAGGAGTAACAAATAGCACTAGAAATATTTGGAAAACCCTTGGGAAATCAAATTATATTTACCTAAAATTACCTATAATTGATCTTGTCATATGTACGCACATACACACACACAAACACACATATACCCATCATAAATGAAGTAATGCTAGTTTGTCTGACAATGTCGCCATCAAATGCCATAATCTATCAAAAGACAGTATATGGCATGAGAATATTCCTTTCCTGTTCTTGGTAATCAGATTCCAACAGAGTACCTAAAAATACATACAATTAATGTAGTTCTAGTCTACCTTTCAGAGACTGAAGGTAATACTTTATAACTGAAGACACTACCTTCTTAGGGCACTAGACATTCAGCAATTGAAGCTGGATTTGATCTGGATGCCTCCTCCCTGAGGCCTAGCTTCATAGACTTGGATAGTGCTCAGCAAGCTGCTGCAAAGGTGAAGAAATAAACAATCCTAACAAGCTATGATGCTTGAGAAGTATAACAATGACCAGTATGCTAAGATGTGCCTAAAGGTGAAATAATGTTGCTTATATCTTGATGTTAAAAGAAGGTTGTATGTTTGACAGAAGGCCCAATAAACAGGAAGGCAATCATGACTAGTACATAAAACAGCAAGTTGCAAAGGGCTCGTAAAGTCTTGAATCTGAGAGGAGAGTCTACTACTTTCATAGTACTACACCAGCATAATTACTAAATGCATTCTAAAACCTATCCTTATATCCATAGTTACATGTATCTCTCACCCATGATCAAAGAAACTTCTCCTTGAAGTGTGTGGAAACACAAACACCACAAGTCTACATGAAGAGATCAACTTGCCATGAGATTCCCACCCCATGTTATTCCACAACACAACATCTGCCTCTAAGGCTTGTGGAATATAGTTGAAAAGGGCACAAGAAGATTGTAAAAGCCAGGGGCTGGGAGTCAGCTGTGAGATGGTGTCTCCTAGAATTACAGAATAGCTATAGCCATGTTTCCACAGTATTGCTGCCTGAAAAAGAACAACACAGTGACAAGATCAGTAGACATAAACTTTTGTAAGTGTGAGATGTAGTGCCAAACACCTAAAAATACAGGCAACTAAGGACTCATAAGATAATGAAATAGTTTATTCCAAGAATGAGATTCCTAGTAGTTGATTCAATAGCAAGTGACATTTCCAAGTTTATATACATACTATCAATAGTAAATGGACTCATCTGGTTGTATTTGTATATTTATGTATGTATATGATGTATATTATAGTAATAATCAAACAAAAACAATCAAGGATTTGAGAGTGAATGTAGAAGGGCCATGAAATGTGTTGAAGAGAAGAACCTGGGTGAATTTGAATGAAAGAAAGGGAAGAGGGAAATAATTTAAGTATAATTATATTAAAAATTTAGAAATAACAAACTTATTTATTAAAGTTCTGTAGGCTAGAATGTTTATGTCCAAATGCTAGAAGTTGATAAAGTCTCTTTGCTTGACTAGCAGGCAGCATTTATGGTTCTATTTGAACACTCGAACTAAAGTTCTTTCATGTTCCTTAAATGAAGAAATATTTTTGTGGTCTTCTCTTAGGATCACTAATCTCCCTATAATACTACAATCATGTCACTGATGAATGTCACAATCATGTCCTCATGAGTATTATAATCATGTATCTCTATTGAGTATAATAATCATATCACTCTTGAAAACCACAATCATGTTTTCACCTTGAGTATCAATATCATGACCCCCAAAAGTACCACAATAATTAATTACTGTGTCATACACATGCTCCCGTGAGTATCAGTTATTTATTCCTATATCACAATCTTGAGCTCATGAGTATCACAATTATTTATTTCTGTATCATAATCATGTGCTTCCCGTGAATATCATTACTATACGCCATCTAATCTTAAGTCCCTCTCAAAGATCTAGCTCCACATACTATTACACTGGGAGTGAAGGTTTCAAAAATAGAACCACAACAATTACCAGTGTGACTTTTCCCATAAAGGTACTATACTAGCACTCATGTCTTGACAGTTACTGACATGTGTCAAATTGAATGAAAAGCATGCTGCGTACTAGAAACATAGTCAACTTCCAGAGACAGCAGATGAGTAAAGTTCATGTAGTATCAACTGTATGAGGAAAAAGATTTAGTTCTGTATGAGTATGCTTGTGTTTGGTGTGTGCATGTGTGTGTATATGTGTGTGTGTGTTATGTGTGGTAAAATAGTGAGAGGATTGTTATGGAAATAACAAACAGCTTTCTGAATGGATTTATGTCTTACTCTATAAGAGGAAACCCATTTGTGGTACCACTGTCAAGCAAGAGCATGTGACTAGACAAATCATAGGCTCTAAGAAAGAGTCTACCACTACTATTCTGCAACATTAGTCCTAATAATCAAATATTATACCCACAGATAAGTACATGCACATTATTCAACACTTTAAAATACAGTTTATTGGTATTTTCTTCAGCAACTATTATGTTTGTCAATATCAAACACAATAGGCAAATTAAGTGACTTTTGGTAATAAATAGAGAAGCAACTGACTGAAGTGTAGAGAGAAAAAGCCTGGAGTTTTAATCTAACCTCAGTGAGAAATCCTTACCATGCTCAGTAATCCTGTGTCTCAGAGATACTCACAGGAGAGATAAAGAAAGATTATAAGAGCCACATGCATTGGAATACAGCAGACAAACTATTTTCTGGAAATAATGTGGCAGTTGCATATGTGAACTCAAAATAGTTTTCAGAGAATGTACAACAAATCAGTTCATTAAAAATTACCGAATATAGAGAATAGGAAGGCATACAATTACAACCCTTTCTGATAAGCTCTTACAATAGAGGACTCTGGGAAAGTGAGCAGAAGGCTGGATACAAATACACTTACTCGTAATACTAAGTAGTTTATATGAGATAAAGAAAACAAACAAGATTGGGACAAAATAGCCATGAAGGTAACAGGGAGGCAGTGAAGAAGGAATGGAAGTGGATTTGATTGTTACACATCTGTATGAAATATTTAAACAGTAAAAGTAAAAGTAAGATGAAAAAATAAAATTCTGAACTGACTTTATGTGTATGGACATGAGTAATTCAGATAGTGAATGAATTATGGTTGTTTGGAGTAAAGATATAAAAGTAACAGATTAGCAATAAAGAAGAACTAACTCCATAATGTTACATTACTGTTGGACACATACATTTACACATATAGGAGGATGTTAAAGATACCATTAGCAGTATCATGACTGATACAATTAAAGATGTGTGAATATATGTGAATTAGAATGTTCTTGGCCTAGTTCTATCTGCCTTAAAAGGTCTGGAGGTAATGGAACCTTAGGATCAATTGTGTTCTCCGTGCCGGCATCTTAGTGTCTAGGCACAGTTAGCAAATCAAAGGAAACAGGGATACATGATATATCTAATGGGAATACTCAGAGAGACAGAGACAGACAGAGAGACAAAGAGACAGAGACAGACAGAAATGTAGTTAAAGGCAGAAGGCCAAACAAAAATTTCCATTACCAGAACTGAAAAAGTCAACCAACAACAACAACAACAAAAATAACGCTGGTGGTAATAAAAAGCATAAAGTAGAAGCATGCTTATGTTAACATATCGTTAAATAAATACAAATATCAGGAATGGAGAGATGGCTCAGCAATTAAGTTCATACTACTTTTACCAAAAACTCGAGATCAGCTAGCATCTATGTTCGGCACCTTTCCACTGTCTATAACTCCAGAATCAAGATCCTCAATGACTTTTCAAACCTCTGCTGGCCCCAGTGCACATGTGCATGCACATGCAGACCATGCAGACACACACACACATATACTCCCATAAAATTAAAATAATAGTTATTACAAATACAAATCAGTGACAATAGACAAATGATCTATACAAATGATTTCTAGGTTGAGCCAAAAATCCTTTGCCTCTCCAAAGCCAAAGCCCATCTGTGTTTAAACCTCTCTCTCTCTCTCTCTCTCTCTCTCTCTCTCTCTCTCTCTCTCTCTGTGTGTGTGTGTGTGTGTGTGTGTGTGTGTGTGTTTGTGTGTGTGTATATATGAGGGATACATTTCTGAGGGATAAATTGTGGCAATGAGGAAGGAGAAACAATTGAGACACATGACAGACATTCTTTTAAGTTCACAAGATAAATCTATCAGTAGGTATCAAATACTTCTCATAGTAGGAGGTAATGTAACCAGCACTTTACCACTTTAACTTTTCCTAAAATGCCATAATCTCAGTTTTAAGGATATTCTAAAAATTACCTGGCCAGGACTTGTCTAATTTGTCAAAGTTGCACAAATTGTGGCAAGGCTGTCAAACTGTCATAGAGTAGAAGACATAAGCAGCAGACAGTTTCATGCAATGTAGTTCCTAGGATTTGATACCAGAACAAATATGGGGACTTACAGGGAAAAATGGAGTTCAAGTATGGGCTTAATAATAATATCCTAATTTTCAATTTTATCTTGACAAAGATCATATAGTAATGTAAGATTAGACCAAAGCCACCAGAGAAGTTTGGACACTGCTAAGGGCTGTAGAAAAAAAAATCAGTATTACATGTACATGTGTTCTGCAAAACTCAGAATGAATTTAATATCAAATGCTTTATATGGAAGCAAAAAAAAAAGAGTTTTGAAAGTTCCTTTAGCTAATACTCAGAATGTCTAGTTCTCTTGACTTAGTAATTACATATTTGAAACTTCACTCCCCCTGACATTGCTTACCAGGATAAAGTGTTCTTCCATGGGTACATGGTTTGACAGGCAGCTGTATGTGTGCACAGCCTTGGTCTGCATGATAGGGACTCTATTTGGCATGCTTGCTGTTCAGACTCATCAGGGTCAACTGCTGAAATCTGGCACTAACAGGCCCCAGAGTGAATTGAAACAATCTGAAAATATAAGAAATTCAGAGAACAGTCACAGGAGAGGAAGGTTTCGTACTCAAAGGATCAGTCTCTTCTGTGCAAAAAGAGAATTTTTAGTACACAGGGGAAGATCTCAAACTTCTTCTAGAGTCATATCCTCTCTTTCTAATGTTTTTACTCATTACCTTTGCAGAAAAGTTTTCAAATGTTTACACTGGAAAACAGTCCAGCTGCTTATACAGAAGAATGATAAAACATAAATTTCTAAAACAACAATAAATTCTGCCAAGAAATTGTTTTTTTTTGTTGTTTTTTGTTTTTTTGTTTTTCATTTTGTAGTAAGTGGTGGCCTTACTCAGAGAGCCTAGTTATGTAATGGCAGCATTTCTGGGTATATATGACTACATTCTCCCTGCACCTAAATATAATTATTCTGAAATTTTTTGCCATCAGTGATAAACATTTTTATCAACATTTTTGCAGTAGCACAAACACCGCCTCCACACACAATTTAAAGGACAAGTAATTAATTCATTTAAGAGTTCTGGAAGTGTTTCTCCATGACAGCCCCTAAACCGGTTCAGGTTTAGGGGCTGTAGGGCAGAAGGTAGACTGAGGATGCCTAGGCTATATAGATTTATTTTTATCCTTTGCTCCACACAGGTGTTTAATATATTTGATTTTACCACTCATGTCAGGGTGAGTCTACTCTTTGACTCGATCACTTGTAGGGAATGTCTCCACAATCATGTTTGGAAATTTCCTTTACCACTATATATTTCAGTCAATTTGACCTCATAGAGCTCTGTTGAACCAGAACCATCTTAGAATGCACACTAAGTAGGAAAGCATATGTGGGCTCACCATTCCCTCTATGAGACAATTTGGATAATATTTATCTCTGAATTGTAAATTTACACCTTTATTTTGATGATATGTTGTATATTGTTTAATGTCTTATGTTGAGCAGAGTACTCATATATATTACTCTAATTGTAGCAAAAATGTATAAAATTTACATTAAGTATAATAAATATTGGCTTTAAGGATTAGTGGGAAAAGTGTGTTTAGTCCCTTTTGGCTGTTTCCACAGGACAGACTCCAAACATTATAGCTCTAGGGACTTACTGCTTCTTTATGAAACAGAATTGCTGATAAAGGTTTTTCACTTGTGTAATTCTCTTTCCTATTCAGAATGTCAACAGTTTGAGTTACATATTCAACTCTCAGTGTGAACTACTGTAATATGTCCTATGGGTCTTAGAAAAATTAGCCATTATAGCTGGTTTTACATAGCAAAGTCTCAGTTTTCCCAGTAACATGAGAATACATTTCAGCATTGTAAAGCCATCAGTTTAGGTAATAGATGGTTGGATTTCTGCAGAGGAAGGCTTTCAAGAATAACATTGTTTTAGCTGAAAATGCTTGAAGAAGAAAATGCCAAGCATTACAAGTGAAGAAGCTTAGCCTATGAGCTGGACTTGCTCTCAGTGTTAATCAGCAGTACACTACTGCTATTTGAGTTTAAATGATCAAAATTCCAAGATTCCTACCCAATTTAAACATCATGTGATTCACCATATACAGCATTATCTGTGACATGTACTGATGCTGTTTGTTTAACAATTCTTTCCCCAGTTTCATTTTCCCACCAGTAAACATAATGTTAGAATAGACATTTTAGAAGACAGTTTCTCTATTTTTAAGCATTCGTTATGTTTATAAATAGCATACACAATAGGAAAATAAAATATTTTGGAATGATAAAGTATTGTGAATAATTTGAGCAGACACATATATGAGTGGTAGCAGAGAAAAGAAGATGGTGTGTAAATAAAAGAAAACAATTTAATCCTGGTTGGTCTAAATATTCTGTCAACTGCTTCTTATTGTAAAAATTTATGTGTAACAAACCTAGTATAAAAATAAGATGTGCTTATGTGAACTGTTTTTCATTTCAAATCTAAGATATCTGCATCTAAACCAACTTATATAAAATTTATCTTAAATTTTTTATGCATTTGATATTAGGTCTATTATGTGTTTTAATGATCTATTATGAATATTTATTTGTACATGATACAAAGTTTGGAATTTTGTTCCTTTATGTGGAACACCAAATTTGTAAACAAAATTAGCCAAAAGAGCTAAAATTTTTCTACTCCATTTTTCTGGTGACTCTATAAAATTTATTCAACTTTATAATTGTAAATTTATGGCTGTATTTCTTGTTCTGGTGGCTTTTTCTATTTATCTTTACAAAAGTACTGTTCTTGGTCATTATTATCATATTAATTTTATTTCCCTTTGTGCATTTAAGTTAATGATGTATTATTATTACCTTTTGAAGACATTCAAATACTTTTTGACATAGTAATCATTTATCTATATTTTAAAGTTTTCTGTTTTTTTTTTCTTGAATAGATTAGGTACTTACAAGATTCAACTAAAGAAAAGGTGTATATTCATTTTAAAATTATTATTTTATGTATAAGGCAAAAACTAATTCTATGAACATAGAATGAATATCATAAAGTTATTTCACTGGTCAGGTTTTGTTAAGGAGAGAAACCCATAATTCTTTTTGTAAGATAACATAAAAATCACAGGCTTATATAACAAATATTTTAATAGTATATCAGAGATATGGATATTATTTTTTCTATATTTAGTGTGAGATAATGTATGTCTATGTACAGTAGATATTTTCTCAAGGAAACAGAAAACTAGTGGTGAGGGTGTATCTGACAGTGTCATTAAAAGAGCAAGTTGTTTCATTGGGATTATTTTGGTTGTGTAAGACCTATACTTTTTCTGATTAAATAACAATAGCAGGCACCACATCAGTTTTAATTACCAAGGACCAGGTACCCAAACTAAGAACAGCTGTTATATCTTTGTGCCTAACCAAATAATTCAGACTTGCCATTCCCAAATTGTTTCCCAACCTCTGCCTTTAACTTACAAATCAAGATAAATGCTTTGGTCTAGCTGCCTTCATGCTCCCATCTTCTAGCTTCTAACCTAACTACACTGCTTCCTCATGTAGCCTCACTTGGTTTGCTGTGTTTCCTGCTCCAAGGACTGTGGGTATTTTAAGCATCTTACACTTTTTCTATATGTCCTTCCATGGCCTTACTAAAAGCATGTTATAGAAAGGATTAATCTGCCCTGAATTGTTTTTTTATACATGCAAAGCCAAACAATCTTGCCACTGTGTGGCTTTATGATAAACAAAGAAACAAACAATAGATGAATAAATGCCAAAATTGGTCTGACACAATTTTTATAATAATAAACAAAGTTAAGTCTCAAGCATTCAAGTTCTCATGCACATGAGTTTGATAGTAAGAAGTGTTTACTGGTTCTATCTGATGGTTCGCAGCTTAGATTATCCTTACTTTGAAATAAATTTTGAAAATGAGGGTAATGTTCTACATTTTCCTTCTTGTCTATGTAGAAAAAAGAGTCTGTTAATTGTTATTAGAGTCATGATATAATTTCAATTGAAATGGTACTATTTTAAATACCAATTAAAAAGTAATGGCATTTCCTGTGATATCATGAAAGTAGTATTTTCTAATGCCATATGTATTGCAATAAAATTGCATTTTCTATATTTTTCCTAGTACTGCAATTGCTCAATTCTCTTGATCTTCAATCAATATTTTATGGCCAAGTGTGACTGCTATTTTCTATTCATATTTTCTTATAATTTTTTGAATTCTCTACAAAGACAATGGTATATCTTCTCCACTGGTAATATTTGCATTATCTTCCTGATTATCTTTACTACATTATTAAAATCTAGTCACAATATTAGAGTACAAAAAAGTACAAATTTTATTATGCTATTTATTTCAGTGAGACTGTGCATAATTTTGATAATGTGATTGCTAGTTGCTCAAAAAAATTTTATTATGAATAAAGTCTACTTTTCTATCCGCGTATATCCTTGTTCAAGGTCCCTTCCCCTTCCCACCTCCTCCACTCACTCTATCTTCTCCACATCTCCCCATCTCCTCCCCAGGAAGGACAGGAGGTCTCATGGTACCAATATTGCTCAGTTCAGCATCCAATCCTGGAAGATCCAGTTTTCTCCCCACAACATCAAGACTGAGTCAGGTGTTCCTCTAGAGAGAGTGGGATCCAGGTGTCAGTCCAAGGTGTTCCAGATCCCAAAATGTTCAGTGGTTGTGGTTTGCAGCTTGGATATGCTTTGCTTTTTGGTTTTTTTTTTGTTTGTTTGTTTAGAGTCCACTAATGAGTGAGTAAATCCCCTGCTTATCTTTCTGGGTTTGTGATATCTCACTCAGGAGGATATCCATCCATTTGCCTGCAAATTTTAGAATATAATTTTTTCTTACTGCTGAGTAGTACTCCATTGTGTAGATGTACCACAGTTTGTTAAATCATTCTTCAGTTGAGGGTCATTTAGGTTGTTTCCAGGTTCTTGCAATTATGAATAATGCTGCTATGAACATAGTTGAGCTAATGCCTTTGTAGTGCAAATGTGACATCTTTAGGGTATATGCCCAGAAGTGGTATTGTTGGATCCTTGGGGAGACTCCCTGTTTTCTGAGAAACCGCCATACTGCATTCCAGAGTGACTGAACAAGCTTACACTCCCACCAACAATGGAGGAGTGTTCCCCTTGCTCAACAGCATCCTCTCCAGCATAGGCTGTCATCTGTGCCTTTTATCTTAATCAATCTGACAGGTGTAAGGTGGTATCTCAAAGTTGTTTTGATTTGCATTTCTCTGATGGCTAAAGAAGTTGAACACTTTTTCAAGTGCCTTTCAGCCATTCGTAATTCTTCTGCTGAGAATTCCCTTTTTAGTTCTGAACCCCATTTTTTATTGGGTTATTCAAGGTTTTGGGTTCTAGTTTCCTGAGTTCTTTATATGTTTTAGAGATCAGTCTTCTGATACTTGTAGCGTTGGTGAAAATCTTTTCCCATTCTGTAGGCTGTCATTTTGTCCTCTTGACAGTGTCCTTGGCTTTACAGAAGCTTCTCAGTTTAGGAGGTCCAAGTTATTGATTTTTTTTTTTTTAGTGTCTGTGCCACTCGTGTTATATTTAGGAAGTACTCGCCTGGACACATAGTGGCATAAACTTTTACTTAGTGTTTTGAGATAGTGAAAGTTGACTTATTTATTCTAATTTGTTCTCATTCTGTTACAAAAAAAATTTTAAATTATTTAAATATCTGCTTTGATACTTTGGTAATAGTTATGTGTAATTTCAACTATAGTCTCTTTTTAGAATTATATTAAAACATTGGAAAACTTGTCTTATTAGTTTGGCCTATCATTAAAATATATTTAACATTATTTCCAGGAAATTTGCCTTGTTCATTTACGTTGTGAATCATCTGGTGTAGAATTCACTCTGAACCTGTGGGTGAACTTGAATTACAGATATAAAAACTTACATCCAGTTTCCCCAATTCTGAGAATTGAACACACAGTTTTTGCACTATAAATCTCACTCTTCCAGCACCTGTCAATTGCTAGTAGATTTTTAGTTGGTCGTGGGATTTCTTAAGTATTTATCCTCTTTCTAGCCAGAATTTTGCATGGCCTAAGCTTCCAGAGATTTTTTTGTGATATATCTCAACTGCTGTGACTTTATAAGTGCAACCACCCTACTCTGTCCAGAAAATAATCAGGCATGGAGGCCAAAGGTAACATTTTATCAAAGGTAATGGGAAGACTGCATCATTCCTTGCTTTATGCCCAAATGATATTTTCCCATGACCTTGCAAATTCTCTCATTCATCTAAAACACAGCACTTGTAGGCCTTAGACGTAGGCCTTCTTTGCTGAAAGAGTCATAAACTTTCAGATTGGTATAAAGTTAAAAGTGTGAATACTGCAAACATCATTCAGCCATATAGGAGGCCTCCATCCAAATAATAAAAGAAGTCACAGACATGTATTACTGTATAGAAGAGATACCACAGAGAGCCTCATGTGTGATAACAGATAAGGAAGCCTGAGAATGGAGTAGCTTTCAATATCCCAACGTAACAATGACCATTAGCTTCTTCCTCTAGCTTGGTGATCTGCTATCAAGATCTGCTGGGTAGAATAAGCCTCGGAAATTCACAAGACAAGACATTTTGGGTATTTGCAAGTCATCCTTTCCCCTACTCTGTCAAGAATGTGTGGGATTATGCAAGGAACCCAGTAATTCTGGACTTAGGCAGAAGGACCATTGATTCAAGACTGACTGGGCTAAAGAGTTAAACTGTCAAAACAAACAAAGAAAAAAATTGAGAAAGGAATAAAAAGAAAAATAAAAACAAAGAAAATAAGTAGGAGGAAAGAACAAAAAGAAATACACTTAGCATTATAGAGTGGACATTTTGATCCTGTGTCTTGGAAGTAGATGTTTAAAGGTTCAATTAGAGATGAATTTTTCTTCAGATGAATCATGGCATAAGACTCAGCTGAATTTGGTGCCAGTGGGTAGTGGACTCTATACAAGTTAACATTGCTGACATTAGTGAGTGGAATGAATACATTTTCTATCTGACAAGGGCATGGGCTCAGAATCCCTATAAATTCTGCACTGCAGACTCAAATTTCACTGTAGTGGTATTAGAAAACAGGGCTCATTGAGACATCCCTTATTCTTCTGGATTATACTCTCATAAGGGATTAATAACAACTTTGAAAAGGCTTGTGGCTATAAAATTCATCTTTTGCTATTTCTCATGCTCTCTTTGTTGACCCACCAAAGCTACCTTCTACCCGAAAACATCTTTCCTTGGCTTCCTAGGTCCTAATTGTGCTGGTGAGAGTTCCTATTCCCGGTAGAATTAAATGTTTTTTTTTTAATTTTTTTAAATTAATTTTATTTAATTAAATTAAGTGACTCTAAGGCATTTCATAGGCCTAACCACATAACAAGAGTCCACTGACTATCTCTAATCTATCTTTTGTCATGATTGCAACTTTTGATTTTCATGTGACCAAATTTGTGGAATACATATACTTCTGTCTTGCTCCATTTGCAGAGACACTAGTCTTGATGTTTGTCCATATTTTTTTCTGAATCAGTTATTCTCCTATATTATTGATTAATATCTTTCAAGCAATGTGTGGATATGTCCCAGCTTTGTACCCAATTATAAGCTAATATATTTAAAATGATTTTCATGTGGAGCAGAGATTATAAATAGAATTCTATACAGAGTGTACTAATTCTATACAGAGTGTACTATTTGTTTAAACACAATTAACTTGGGGTAAATATAAAGAAGACATGTTATTGAGGAAGGCAGGATGGTTATGTATACAAAACTACCAAACACAGGGATAAGAGTTTAACTCCCAGGACCCACACAGCAGAAGGGAATAAGCAGCTCCCTAAGTTGTTGTCTGTTTCAGATATATAATGTACACTGTATGTGCGTGTGCACACACACACAAGAACAATAATTTACTAAAAGAAAGATATATCATCAGTAGGTCATAGGGTGATTGTTAAACTGCGTAATGAACTGCTGTTATAAATCATTTTACCATGATTTTATCCTCACAGTGATATATGGGAATGTACATTGATGAATATGGCCATACTTTTTAATTTAAGTGCTTTAATAGATGGGTGATGGCATTAAAATGTAACTTTAATTTGTATTTAATTATGACTAATTATGTTGAGCATGTTTCCATAAGCTTATTAACAATCCATTTGTCTACTTTAGTAGAATATTTGTTCATATTTTTATTTACTTACTACTAAGTCATTTATTTTCTTTTGAGTTAGAATAGTATAGCTTATGTTTTTAAATTCAATTTTAAGGTTGTTTTGAGAACTTTACAAGTCTTTTTTTTCATCTTATTTTTACTGGCTCTCATTCTCTTCCTTTTAGTCTTTCCTTATATTCCTAATTCTTCTTATATTCATGAAATTTTTTTTGATAACTATTGTTGTGGACTCACATTCATAATTTTTCATATGTATATGTGTTTTGATGCCAAACACTTGAGATTATATAACGTATCATGTGCATCATTCCTGAAGAAGACACATTCTACCTTTCTTAATAGTTATTGTTTGTAGCTTTCCATTAATGGATGGGGCCTTATAAAATTCCCCCATCTGTGTTGGCTGGTTCATTGATTTTTGTCTTTAAGAAGCTATTGTTTGGGCAACAAAAATAGTTGTGATGTCAAGGATGCACTTTTCTAGTCACATATGGAAGATAATATCTTGCAGTGAATGCTGTAGTCCTCACCATATTACAGTCTTTTGCCATCTTTTGTACTGTTCCTTCTCCTTTAGATGTAAGCATTTGTTATTGATGTACCATTTGAATTTTCATCAGCTACAGAAGGCAACTTCCTTAAGAAGAGGTGAGATCTATACTTGCCAGTGGACATAAAGGTACATATTTAAAATACAGTTTCAAATTACACTGGTTTAAGACAGTGGCATTAATAGGTTCTGATATAGCATCTACAACCACACCAGTCATGATAGTTGATAGGTATATAAACCCAGGAAATAGTACTCACCTTTTGAGTTAAGCTTAGATCCATTTAGGTAGCCGTTGGTTACCCTCAAGCTGTGTCACTATAGTTCCACTGGTGGCATCTTGCGCAATTTATCAACATTTGGGTCAGAGGCCTTTAAGATGGATAGAACCTTTTCAGCTCATTTATCTTTAGTGTATACAAGTGCTACTGATCTTTTTTAAATTAATCCTATAACCTGCTAAAGGTATTTATCAGCTGTAGAAGTTCCCTGATCATATTTTGTGAATCACTTATGTATACAGTCATATCATCTGCACATAGGGATAGTTTCACTTCTTCGTACTCATTCATTAGTGGACCTTAAGCAAAAGCATTCTTATTTCATTGAAAGAGGGAAAATCTTTAGCATGAATGTCTTGGATCATCACCTTTCCTTACAATGATACTATTTGGATCCAGTATCCATTTGCAATTGGTCTCCTAAAATGCCACTGAATTTGCTGCTGTGCAATTCATTTCTAAGAATTAAATACAATGAATAAATGAGAAAAATATAGTGAAGTAAGAGAAACTTTAAAAGGGCACAGAATTCTGGCACAAACTCCCAGTCCAATCAAAGAGAGTGGGAAGGAATTCTATAATCAAAGGGGCCAAGATCATGATAAGGAAACCCACAGAGATAGTTGAACTACTGGCAGTTCATTGGGTCTAGACTGACAGTGGGAAACCTGCATGACACTGAACTGGGCACTCTGAATGTGGAAGACAGTGTGTGACTTGGGCAGATTTTGGGGCCTCTGGCAGTGGGACCAGGATCTATCTCTAGTGCATGTGCTGTTTTTTTGGAGCCCATTCCCTATAGAGGAATATCTTGTGCAGCCTTCGTATGGTGGATGGGTTTAGTCCTGCCTCAACTTGATATGCAGACTACATTGAATCCCTGCGGGAGTCTTTACCCTCTCTGAGAAGTGGATGTGGGGTAGGGTGAGGAGAATCTGGGGACAAGTAGGTAGAGGACAGGGAGGGGGAACTGTGGTTGGTATGTAAAGTTTTAAAAAAATCCTTTTAAATAAAAAGAAACTTAAAAAATGGATAAAACTACTGATTTTTTTTTCTTCTCTTGTGTAGAATTTTCAGAGCAACCACAAAGTGATGAATCTTCCAGGTCAGTTTCTGCTAAAGTTCCTCAAGTACAATGCTCTAAGTTTGTGGTATCTTTAGTATCAGGGTTTTACCTTCAAATTTTGGGAGATTAAACAGGGGAAATGGTCATAACCTGTGAAATTTTGTGAAATTCCTAGTATCTGTTCACTAAGGACTAGAAGAGAGGTTTCTCATGCCAACTTTGTGGGTTTTTATTAATTAGTTGATGTGTCTTGTATGAAGCATTATTTCCAAGTGGCATAATTCCATTTGATCTCTATTCATCAATTCTCTGTCTCTCTGTCTAAATACAACTTGTGTCTATATCATTTATTTATGTAAACATATGTTATTTAAGTTAACATGAAATCATGCTTTCCTGTGCTTTTTAAAAAAATCTCTCTTCTGTTACTTATTCCTAGTCCAACACTTTCCCTCTGTTTTTCTCTTTGCTTTTCTTTAAAATTATTTATTATTCTATTTTGTGATTTTCACTTATTAGCAGATATTTTCCTAATCCAGAAAGTTATAACCAAGAAAAAAATGTGTTTTCTCATGGATCTTTTAGAAATTTAGTCTTCTACTTAGGTCTATGATGGACTTCTACTATTTGAACATGGGGCTTAGTCTCCCTGCTAGTTTCTGTTGTTCAGTTTAAGGAGCAAACACATTGGGTATTGGACACTATTATGAAAAATCTATGGAAATTTGAAAGCAGAGTTCACAAAGTTGTCCCAAGCTTAAAAGCATATTTGTTGTTTCTCAGTGGCTTTTCAGTTTCAAGAATTTTGGTATGTGCTTCTATATTATGTTAATAAATTATTCTGTTTGATATCTACTTGACTTGATTCTCAGAATTCTATAGCAGACTCCCCATCCAAATAAATTAATTGTATTTTTAGTTCTATTCATCTATAAATGTAGATATGTTCACAATGATTACATTTTAGCATCAATGGGGAGAGCAATAATGGCTGAGAAAAGACTGAATGTCTCAAGTTACATGTATACAATAATCTGATTTGGTAAGATGAAGTTAGGTTAGTGAAAGATTCTGAATCTTATAACAATGTACTGCTAAATTAGGATTGATGATTTTTTCAAACTATGACCTCTTCATACAGAATCATTTAAGCTACATGTGTTTTAACAAGCCACAGAACCACTTTTTTTCTTACCTACTATTCACTACTCATCTTTATTTACTTCACATTTATTTCTAGCTGGTAAGAACTAGATTCATTCTTGCTTAAGCCCTTTGTTTTGTGGCTCAGTAGCTGTACATACAGAGTAAGAGCTTACTTTCAAACACACTTAATTCTGCTAAATCTCTCTACAGATACATTCAGGTAAAGCTACAAAATCAGTAGTTTTTTCAAATATTCCTGCTTAAAATGAACAGACTTTCTGGATTTTTTATGTTTTTCTAATTGCCTCAATAGATACTTTAATGTTATATGGAAAATATTAAGAATAAGAAAATCCCAAAAGATATTAAAAAACTTCCAAATCATAAAGAACTGTGCACAATCACAATAACCATGCCTGGTGTACAGTTTAAAGTCAGAGAAGTGGAGAATTGCGGAAAAAAAGATGAAATCAAGGCTCCCTCTAGTAAGAGGATCATATAAATGAACAATGATCCTAGCTTCATTTTAGACTATTGATATCTGCTTTAGGTTTAGATACAAAAGAAGAATCAGGCCATGAGACAGTAAGTACACGTAATAAGCAGTCTGTATGAGTGTGCTTTATTGGTCGATAATCATTTTCTCAGCTCTTGTTCTCCCAAAATGGTCTGACAACATCATTACTACTTAAAGAGACAAGCTAGTTTTTAATATGCTGTTCCCATTTTAGGAAGAGACCTCATCATCATGAATACTTCCTTTCTTGAGCAGGATGTTCTGTTTGATGATCTTTGTTTTTCCTGTAAATCATAGTAATAGATTGGAAAACGTTAGGCACCATTTGAAGTCAGAAACAGAGCACTATAAAAAGTTGGTAACAAAAACCCCCAGTCACTCCCATCCTTGTGCAAAAATCAGTACTACTATGTAAACATTGTAAAGACACAGAGTGGAAAAAATAGGCTCAAAATAAGCACATTCTGTCTTGAGAGGTAGCTCACTGGTTACGAGCACTCACTGATCTTGTGAAAGACAGAGATGGGTTTCCAGCCTCTGGAATGTGGCTCACAACCAGCTGACACTCCTATTCTAAGGGAGCCTATATAATCTGCTGACTTTTGTCCAAAAGCTGCTGCATACATGCAGCACAAATGTGTACACTTAAGCGGACTTTTATCATAATTTTAAAACCTATGCATGCTAATACCATTGAACATTAATAGTCACAATAATTGTGATATGCAAATTAAATAAATCCATAAACAATACAGATAGCAGGGGAGTAGGGCTAAATAGATACAAGCATTCAAAATAAACAGTTGTAAAACGAGAACTGCTTCACATCCCTGTTAGGCACAACTATTCATTAATTATTCCAAAGAGTTGCTACACGTCTTTGCCAAAAAGTTCAACAGTGATCAATAGTGAATTAACAATGTTTAAAAGTAATCGGCTCCTCATGTAGAACATTGACCTGTGAATTCAAGCTTTGTAATTAATCAAAAAAGACATTTGCATAAGTTTTAAATGGAGACTCTTATAATATAGATAAAGAATTAACTTTTAAAAGGCAATATTACCCATTCAATACAATAGATGGAATTAGATCTGTAGGTTTCTGTTAAATATTTAAATTGTTGCTTTACATAAATTGTAACATGTTATACAAAAGGCATTATTAAAAAATGTGTGAACTGCTATTGAAATTTATACCAGTATATATACCAGAAGATAAGTTTCCTTAAACCATGGAAAATTTAAAATTTGATAACTGTATCTTCATGAATTTATAATTTGAGAATTTATTTAGAAAATTTACAAATAATGATTTTGAGTGATAATAAGGTAAAAAAATGCACGTGATAAATCTTTAAGAAGATTTATCTGGACTTAGACTTGCAGTGATATGCTATTTCCTAAGAAAACATATTTCACTATGGTTGATTTTAGACTCTTTTAATATGTCTCCAAAGATAAGACACTATCTTTATATCTTAGCCTCAAATATGAAGAACACTTAATTTTTTCTGGGCCCTTGGGAAAATTAAATGTCATCTTTGACCAATATGTTCAATGTTGACTTATCCATGTCACAGACAGAACCTCCAAATGTGTGCATACCCTTCAGTTTCTGAATGTGATGAAATTTTAAAGGTTTAGTCTAAGGAGAATAAACACAAGATTTGGCTTCTGCTCACTTGTTTGACAGACTGTGAGGATAAACACACAAAGTTTGGAGTCCGTGGTTAGCAGATCTACCTAGGAACTGATGTACATGCTTGAAGTCCGGATGATACATGAGTTCCATTTTCAGAGTTTTCAGGTACATGAGTTTCATTTCCCAGAAACATTAATTCCATTCTTAACTGTTTTGCTCTTCTTTATGCAGAAATTGCCTTTGAAGAATTTGAGTATTTTTTAATCTTATTTTTAATCCTTATTTCTTATATCTAATCCCAATACAGCTGGGAGTACTTAAATGCTCATTCCTCTCTTCCATCTCTTCCCTTCCCTCCCCTCCTTTCCATACCTTTTCTTTCTTTCTTTCTCTCCTCCTCCCTTCCCTGCTCTCTCCGTCTCTCTTGTATCTCTCTCTCCTTCCCTCTCTTCTTATTACCTCTGTCTCTCATTCTCTCTCTGTGTATCTGTGTCATGATATACACATATAAGTAAATCCGTATTTCTCATATTTACCTTTTGTTTTTGCCAGGGTTTCCATTGATTAGGCAAGGCTGGCGGGCCTCCAAACCCCAGGGTTCTGCCTCTTAGTGCACCAGTGTTGTTTGTATTCTAAATAAGCACCAACATGTCTAGATTGGCTTAATTTAAAGTCTGAAGTTAAATAATGTTTTCATATTATGTTTAATGGCAATGAGAAGTCAGAAAGAGAGAGACACAATATGTAGAATGCAATTAAGTATAAATCCATGAATATTAAATTTGAGAGTTCATTGGTTTTGATGAAATCCATTATCTATAGTGTCTTATGACTATAGTATTGTTATATGACCTTCGTTACTGGCATCAATAATTCCCTAAAACAAAAATATAATGAACATTAAGAAGACTCCTTTGTAGTGGTCATTCCATATCTATTCTAGTACATTCTTTTATTCGAAAGTACCTTCTTTTCTTTTTCTGTGATAAAATGCTTTCACCAAAGAAACTTATTAAAGAAAGTATTGAATTGGGCATATCATTTCAAAGTGTTATAGCCCAGGATGGAAGAGCAAAACCATGTTGCCAAGAAAAACTTAAAACTCATATACTGGTCAATAAGCAGAAGGCAAAGAGGGTACACTATAGTGTAATTATGTTATCACATTGTAAATAATTGTCCCTCCTAGCAGTTTAATAAATATGTTGATTGGCCAAATCAACAGGAAGTGTGGGCAAAGCTACCAGACTGTGAAAACTCTGGAAAGAGTGTAGGTCCCTGCACTGACATTATCCTTCACTCTGAGCCTTGAAAGACATAGCCTGTGGATTGTTAGTTGATTTCCATGCTCCGTACCTTATCCAGTATGTCCCTGCCTTCTTGCCTGGGGGGATTAGATGAGTAAGTTTCAGTTGTTTACCCAGTCAATAATTTTCCAGCCTCCTGGGGAATTCCACAGTACTACACCACTGAAAGCACCAGGTGTATAAATCTGAGATTGACCTTTAATGAAAGGCTTTCTCTTTGAACAAATAACCCAAGTGTCTATGTCTTTTTCAGTTTTCAAACCTGAGCCTGATGCATCGACCCTGGTAGAACAGGCCACTACTGAACAGGAAGAGCAGAGCAGAGATGCCAGGAGATGCAGAGGAAAGAAGTTGAAATGCTGCTGAGTAAAGGTACCAAGCTGCATGACTGAACAAGATAAGATTCCTGGGTTAAGATGAAGAAGTTAGCAAGTTATATGCCCGGGCCCTCGGTTAACCAGTATAGAATTAATATAAACCATTGTGTGACTATTTGGTGCTAAGTGGCAGTGGGACTGCAAGTGGGGCTGCAAGTGGGGCTGAATCTCAGGGCTAGGCCCGAAAGTCTGGGCCAGAAACTTAATAGTACAGTACATTGAATTGCCAAAAAATTTTTCAAGCCTCAAAGCCTACTGTGTGACACATCTTACCCTCAAAGGCCACACCTCTTAACAAATCCCAAGCAGTTTTAACAACTGGGAATGAAGCATTCAATTATATGAACGTATAAATAGCTATGCACATTAAAACTACTACATATTACTACATACTCTTGTTTATAAATGAAGCGTCTCTTATTTATAGGAAAATATAGAGAAATAGTGCTCAGAAGGTATTGATATAAAAGAAAAATAAATTTCAATATTTATTTCAAATTTAAGTAGCCCAACACGTAAGTGTTGAATGCAGATGTATTTTGTTTTAATCACCAGTAGAATTACAAAAATATTATATACCCACCTATATTGTTGAGTCCCGTGTCCCGTGATGCTTACTGTCCCCCATAAATGAGAATCTAAACCATATGAGACAGGTTCCATCCTCACATAAGTATATTCATACAGTTATATAGATGAGAAATTACTGGCAAAGTTCCTTAAACTCCTGAATAGTCCTGAAAACAAACTAATACATCATGCTCATGTTCTTTTCCAGCATCTTCTGAGAAAACTTGAAACTATTCACATTTTAGGTTATCCAGTCAGTAAAAGCAAATTAATTTAAAACAGCAATTATTTAGAATGGAAAAGAAATGAGTAGAATAATTATTTGTCTTCTTTGTTTGTTTTTGCTTGTATCTATTTATTTAAGCTTTTTATATAAATGAAGATTGACAGATACACATTTAATTCTACAGTTTTTATCACCTACATTATATATTCTATTCATTGTGATGTGAAAAAACATATGATTATATGTTGCTAAAAAAGTACAATTGGAGTATTTATTTTCTTTTGGTTATCTGAGATTCCCTTTTTAACAACACATGTGGTTAACTTTTTGTAAATAATCTTTTAATGTATATTCTGATGAACACATTTTTACTTAAGAATTTTTCCAGAATCAATTACAGAACATCCATAAAAGCACACAGATTACTAAAGGAGACAAGTACCCACGTTATGATCATCTACATGCAAATATATTTCTTTCTTATGACAAAAAGCAAAGCATCATGCTCCAACTTTGTCATTTCTTATACTTGCTCCATATATATATTTTTATTTTTTATCTTACCTAGTTACTACTTTTTCTAATAAGTTTTCCATTAAAATATTAAAATTTAGAGAGGAAAATATTGTAGAAGAATGATTTTCAATTAGTCTATTAATATTATATAAAATAAATTTTAAAACAAGAATAGGGGTTAGGAGCACTGGCTGCTCTCCCAAAGGATCTGAGTTCAATTTCCAGTGCCCACATGGTAGCTTATAACTGTCTGTCACTCCTATTCCAGAGATCTGACAACTTCATACCAATGCACATAAATAAAGCAAAATAAACTTTGGGATTGGAGAGATGGCTCAGCGTTTAAGAGTACTGCCTTCTTTGTTTTTAATTTTATATTCAGTTACATTCCTATATCACAATAAAACATTGCAGAGCTAATGTTTGCCAGATCCTAAGTTCACTACGTGGGTAGTTTTCCAGAGAGAAGGGATAGTCTTTCTTGCCTTGGTTTGTTATTTGCATCTTCTGATGGCAAGTTGATCCTGATGTTCTTAAAATTGATGACTCCTGGTGGGTGAGGTGCTCAGCATCTTCCATATGACAGCTGAGGACTGATGTTTGCAGTGGGATTTTACTCCAAGCTTTCTGTCACATTGGCATGAAAATTTTACTAATAAATACAAGATGTATTTCTCCAAACTCTGTGACTGTGTATCTAAGAGCTTTAGAATTGCTCATAAATAATTCTTGATGCATCCTTTGGTTCCTTTGGTATCTCTGCAGTGACTAAGTAATTGTATTAGGATGCTGAAACTCATCTCAAACTAATTCAAACACCAAAGAAAAGTGCTTTTCCTTTAAAGGTCAAACACAGTAATGGAAGGGAGTTAACACTGGACTTTCAAAACTCTCTTCTGAGGCTTAAGAGAAACTTGGACATGTTCATGTTGAATTTAGTGACAAAAGTAAATACGTAAATTAGGCCCTTATTTAAACAAAAAGGAAAAGCTATAGAAAGTAAATGATTGAGAATATGATGGTACTAATTTTAACTTCCCAAAGAGTATCATTGCAAACTCTAATTTTCATTTCTGTTCTAAATTAAATATTTTATAAACTAAGATTATATTTTATGTATCTTAACAAATTAGATGAAGAAATATGTATGTACTTTAAAAATAAGTCTTATGTGTGGGAAGCTGACCTTGATTATATAGTTGAAGATTACCATAAAATTTTAATATTCATGCCTATACACCCAAGTGCTTTTGTTATAAGTGTGTGTCACACAAGTGAGAGACTTGGACTTTGAATGAATATTCTGTTAAAATAAGATCTAATAAAATCCCATTTTGTGACCTCAGACAAAAGATATGTTGAGAATATTTTGAAAAATGGAGCTATATGAGACTAAATTATTTATAAGTTTTAAACATAAATACTTGATCATTTATCTTACAAAAATGAAAAATTAAAACTATTACCTTGCAGTATCATTCTCTGAAATCTTTAATGTTGAGTTTTGTTGTCAAATAGATAGAACCATTAATATATAAAAATTACTTAGGTTAAAAGTAATTCTGTAAACCATATCTAAATTTCTGAGGTAAATAATAGGGATGTTTCATGTTTAAAAAAACAATATCTGGAAAACCTGTCATCTTGACATCAGAAACCACAGTTCATTTCAGCACCCCACAGTGTAAAATAGCAAGTCTGGCTCATTTGTTTGTAGGCTTAGGTAACTTACAAAAGGCTTAGGTAACATTTTAATTTTCAATGGTGTTATTTTTAAAGATAGTTTATTCTGGAGGCAAATTTAGTTGAAAATAGCTGGGAACAAAGATTTAAGTTACCACAAATTTTATTTTCAATAGGGTGGTCTGGTAGACATTTATAAAACCAAACTAAAATATTCATGATGCAGAAGAAGGACCAGGAGTCAAGTTGAAAAGGGACAGACAGATTAGCTAATTCAATCATTGTAGAAAATTCCCTAAATCTATTTAAAGAAGGCAACATTCAAATGCAAAATATATTTAGAGCTCTTAAAATAAATAAAAACATACCATATTTACAGTGTTAAGAATATGCAGAAAAGATATAATACTAAAAGCTGAAAGAAAAAATGTCAACTTGGCTATAAAGGCAGTAACAACTGAATTAGCACAAAACAATACTGTTATCAAAATCATTTGCTGATTTTGGAGTTTTATATTCTTTCTTGGACTTACAGCAAAAAGAAAGCAAAGACTTAAATACAAAATTCTTCCTCTTCTACCGTGTAGGGTTTCACAGAGTATTGGAGATTTGATATACAAATCAAAATACACATCAATAATGCACACAGAAATAAACAAAATTCAAATAGTAAAGATCTATATTGCCTTTCTAGAAGAAAGAAGTGATAACTATATCTCTTTGTTACACAAAATGTGCTCTTAATCTTATCTTAAATGAGATAAAAAGGAAATTAGCAAAGTTGTGTGATACAATTTTATTTTCACTATACCTCTAGGTATTTGCTCACATTCTTAAAAAGCTTGACAATTCTTTTGGTTTTACCAGAAGGGGTTGCATCAACTGAGTGAGGTCTAATAGGAAGTTCACTAGTGTCTGTCCTCCAGTATGAGTATAGCTATACCACATCCTGCATATCTGTAGGATATTCTCATCTAAATGTGTGATGACGGATCATAAAGGAATGGCTCAGTAAAGAGATATTACTTGATCCACTAACATGAGGGCAAGAGCTCATATCTCTAGCACCAACAGTAAAGTAAGGTGGGCAATGTCTTCACCTGTCATCCCATCACTCAAGTGGTAGAAAGAAGACCTCCAGGGACAAGCTGGATCAAAAGAATTGCCACATCAAAGGTGTAGTGAGGGTAGTCCCTTCATTAGTAAGTAGAGAGTAATCGAGAAAGACACAGAGAGACAATTTCGAACCTCCAGATGTACACATGTGCATATATACCAAAGTACATGTGCACTGACATACATGGGAATATACACACACATGCATATCCTCATACCTTTGTCGTGCAAACAGAAGTGTGTGGTTAAAAAGTTTGTTAAACTGAATGTCTGTTAACTAACATTTAGTACTTTGGCCAACAAATACATAGGAAGACCATTAGGTTTCTGATTCACAAAAGGGATTACAGAATTGCATCCTTAGGGATTTACATTCCATATCTGCTACTAGTTTGGCAAGTTTTTGATGCTCTTTGTGCATTGGCTTTTCTTTTTGCAAAGTTGTGGTAAACAGCAGCACTGAATCATTATGAGAAAACAAAAGTATCCTCAAAATAACACTTGACTTATACTACATCCTGTAAGTTTTAATGTGTGCATGTGTGAATTTGATATTTTGCAATTCACAAAGAATAAGAAAATTAGAGAAAACTTAGGAAAAATTTGTTAAACTTTATTAAATATCCACAGTAATAAGTGGCTTATTTAAGCACTTAAATCATTACACCAATTAATGCACCAATGTAACTCTTTCCTGCTATCTTTCTTTTCCTTTCTAAGATTTGACTTTTTTATATTCTAAGCAGTTTGTAGAAAGTATCCTTTTCATCACTGCAGAAGTGTAGAAAGTTCTATACCGAATGAACATCAGAGAATGAGTGTAGTAAATAGTTTCTGACCTGTTTGTTGTTCTAGCCTAGCCTATGATTCAAACCCATAGATCAGACTCTCAGTCCCACAGAAACATACAGAGGCTTATATATTATTTACATGCTCTTCAGCCTATGGTTCAGGAATTTTGCAAGCTAGCTCTCAAATCTTAACCCATTTCCATTAATCTATGTCTTGCCTTGTGGCCTGTGGCTTAACTAAGTTCCTCTGACTCTGCTTTCCTTCCCCTCTGTCTATGTTTAGATTTCCCATCTGCTTCTAAGCTGGTTACCATAGGCCAAACTAGTCATTTTATTAACCAATAATTTTCACAGCATACAGAAAGACATCCCACATCAAATGACAAGGACATAGTAAGCTAAGTGGGCTCCCCTGATAAAAACTCACATTCTACCTGAAGAGAAACAATTGCAAATAAAAATGAGTGTATTTATTTTGGAGCTTTTGTTATAATTAGAGGATCAGGCTCTGGGATCCATTGATTTGTCAAGATTTGGAGAAAGTGTGCAGATCAAACCTTATTATTGTTGTTTTTCATTTTAAATAAGGTTACTCAGGTATGGTGAAGGGGCATGTGAAAATTTTAAATTTTACTTTGAATCTGCAAAAATAAAAAAAATTCTAATTTTGGGCTGGAGAGATGGCTCAGAGGTTAAGAGCACTGACTGTTCTTCCAGAGGTCCTGAGTTCAATTCCCAGCAAAACCACATGGTGGCTCACAACCATCTATGATGAGGTCTGGCGCCCTCTTCTGTAAAACTGTATGCATAATAAATAAATAAATAAATAAATAAAAATTTAAAAAAAAAAAAAATTCTAATTTTAAGTTTCTATATGCTGTCATAATTGATAGCAATTGTAGGTTATTTTAAAAATAGACCACTAATATGTCTTAATATAATCACATGTTATATTTTGGCATGAGTTATTACTTGTTATGCCTTTACTATGTCCTCTATGTTCATGTATTTGTCTTGGTATGGTTACTTATATAGATAAGCTGTAGGATATATGGCTTTCACTTCAATATCAAATAAATATTATGAAATATTTCTTAAAATATACGTTGGGTTCTATAGCTTTGATACTTTCTAAATTAAATTTTTTTCCCCTCAAAGTTATAAAATTGTAAAAGTGGGAAAAGACAGGCAGGAAAATTTTGCTTCAAATGTAGTTCTTTAGTGTTGTTTTGTCCCCTCAGGGTAACATGTAATATAATTCACGAAGAAAATTCAATGTTAATTTGTGTATGTATTTATACTGACCTGTGGCCGAATAGATCTTTTGGAAATTCTCTGCTTTGAATTATTCAAGGGAAGACTTTGATTGAACAATCTATCTTAAAAATTGAAAATCGAAAAAAAAAGAAAAGAAAAATCACTGTGTGGCAGATGGCTTTCATAAGCCCAGCTGGTGATCCATGAGTTTGGAGGCCTTCGGCTGGATTAACTGCCTTAAATTTTTTAATTAATTGCTTTAAGGAATTGATTTATAGCCACTGAGAAGTGCTGTGTAGCAACCAAGGCATTTCAAAAATAACCATGAAAACACACACTTGAAATCAACAACTTGAAAAACACAAGTGAGAGAGAACACTGATATTCTATCAACTCTGGAAAGGGCAGGGTAGAACTAAATGGCCTTCATAGAGAAATAATCTATAAGTGGTATTTACAAAGAGGCATTACAAGGGTCTACTCATTCTAATTTTATGTGTAAAATTAAATTGAGAAAAGCTGTAACCTAAGATGAAAGATATTTTGGCAGGTTGTCATGAAACACTTACCAGAAGTGGGTTATAATAAAACTTTGTGTACTATTTAGTTACAGGCTATTATATCACCAAGGAGAGGTGACATTGATTTCATTGAGGTCAATTTCCTTGGGCTCTACTCCTCATATGTCTGCTTTCCCTCAGGAGGAAAAAACCTTGACAAGATTGGATTTGGCTTTATAGAACATTTCACCTCCTGATGAAAACAAAGAGTAGTGTTTAAAGCTAGGAGTTCAGTCATTTGTCAGTAAAAGACCATTTAATCTGCTTGATAAAAGATCTAGTTTCAAACTCCCTTCCCCCTTCCACCTCTCTCAGTCACTAACTCTTCTCTTTATCTCCATATCTCATCCCCAGCAAGGGCAGGAGGTCTCAAGGTGGCTTAATTCAGCATCCACTCCAGGCAGATCCACTTTCCTCACCCCAACCTCAAGACTGGGTCAGGTGTTCTTCGGGAAGAAGTGGGATCCAAGGTGCCAGTCCAAGGTGTTTCAGATCCCAAGTTGTTCAGTAGTTGCGGGAGTTTGAACAAGGGAATATATAGAGAAAAAAATATGACTTTATTCATAATAAAAAAAGATTAAAAAAGATCTAGTTTTTGGGTGTTGTCTCTATGTCATATGTGTATATCATATGTAAAATATATGTGACACATGTATATGTATGTAATGTATTACATATATATGTAATATGTCATATATGTGTAAATAAATATACTATTTTTCTCTGGCAGCATCTTATCCTTACTGCTCATATTGAACTCATTCAGAAAAGATGTGACTCAACAGATATTAATTATCCACAGAGAAAGATAAAAGAGCTGGAAAGAGTTTAAATGCATAAATTAAACTCAAAAGATATTTAATATCTATTATATTTTGTATTTGTTTCTTCTTCTAGGCCTAATTGTTACAGCCAATCATTTTCTTTATTATTCTCTGGTGTGTTTACTCATCTTCAAAAGCTATTAAGTGTCAACATAATTTGAAAGTTCTTGGAGAAAATGGAGTGTAGAATTTGGGTTTAAAATAGCATCCTTTATCAGTCCCCAATGACTAATCATTAAAATTAGCACTAAAAAAGTATGGATTCAGGAGACATAGATTGGAGGAAAACAAAAGGATTGGGGAATAAGGTAAAAACCCATGAATTTTCTAGACTTAATTTTCTAATTTTGGGCACAATTTCCAACATATTTCTAAAATATAAATGGACCTCAATTGTGAAATGAAAAGGTAAAAAGTAGGCACATAATCTTTTCATTATTATTATTTCCAGTTTTGGTACCTTTTGTTTCTCTAATAAATGTTTAGAAGCAAGGATTAAAAAATTATGTGAGAATGGATAGAAAGATATTCAATCTACCACAAGCTATTTATTTTCACTTAGACACTGCAAACTAGGTCAGCATTTCTAGACTGTATTTTGAGTGCTTTGAGTGTGAGACCTAGAAAGGATGAAAGGTTTCCTAATCACCATGGCCTGGCCTAACATTGTAAGCCAGGCCTTGGTGCTGTATCCCCTGTTCTTTCTTTTACAATATGGCCTTCATATTCTATTGGATACCAGTTATTGCTTGAATTGATAATAGACAAGGCTACTCTGTAACAATGACTGAGATAGAAATAAAGCAACTCTCTTGTGGTAAAACAATTTTTTTTCGTCTCCTGGGCAAGATAGATAGGACCCCTGCTATCATGAAGCTAGGCCAATTGGGAGCACTTGCAGGAATCCCTAAAGGTTCAGACCTATCAACATCTCCTCTTATATGGGAAAGGCCATAATGATAAAGTCATCTGTGATCCCAGCCAGTAGCTGTCCCTGTACCATTTATTTAAGTACATAACTTTCTGCCCTAGTTTCATCTGTTTTGAGGGATGCACAAGAACAGAGGGGCTTCTATGTTGAATTGAAAAGAATCCCAATTGCCTTTGTGGACCATTAGTCACCTATGCTTCTAGGGGGCGTTTGGTAACAGCTCTTGTGTCCTTTGTGATATTCTCATAACTCACCTAGACTCCTGAAATGAACCCAAATAAACTCACGGCTCACCAAGTATGACTAAATGGAATGATATCTTTACTCCATTGTTGACATTTCTGAGGTGAACTGAGGTGCTTTTATACTTGTTCTTGAAAAGTAATAAAAGACACAGATGACAGCCTATGATGGAGAGGGTGTGGAACAAGGGGAACACTCCTCCATTGTTGGTGGGAGTGTAAGCTTGTTCAACCACTTTGGAATGCAGTATGGTGCTTTCTCAGAAAATTGAGAATCAATCTCCCCAAGGACCCAGCAACACCACTTCTGGGTGTATATCCTAAAGATGCCCAGTCACATTCCAAAGGCATTAGCTCAACTATGTTTATAGCAGCGTTATTTGTAATAGCAAGAACCTGGAAACAACCTAGATGCTCTTCAACTGAAGAATGGATTAACAAACTGTGGTACATCTACACAATGGAGTACTATTTAGCAGTAAGAAAAAATGTTATCCTAAAATTTGCAGGCAAATGGATGGATTTGGAGAATATCCTCCTGAGCGAGGTATCACAAACCTAGAAAGATAAGCAGGGGATGTACTCATTCATTAGTGGACTCTAAACAAACAAACAAACAAGAAAAAAGCAAAGCATGCCTAAGCTGCAAACCACAACCACTGAACAGCTTGGGATCAGAAACACCTTGGACTGACTCCTTGGATCCCACTCCCCCTAGAGGAACACCTGACTCAGTCTTGAGGTTGGGGGAGAAAAATGGATCTACCCAGAGTGGAGGCTAAACTAAGCAATATTGTGACAGTGGGAAGTTGGGACAACCTGCTACCTGCCCAGGGGAGGATGGGGAGTTGAGGAGAAGAGAGAATGACCTGATGTGGTGGGAGGGAGAAGGGACCTTGAATAAGGATATACAAGGATAGAAAGTATGACTTCTTTGTTCATAATAATAAAATAAAAAAAGAGAAAAAAGAAAAAAGAAAAGTAACACAATATAGACATATAGTCATATGTCATATTCACATAACATATACTCATATTTTTTATATATAGGCATATATATGACTAAGACATATAGTGCTAATCAAATAACAGAAACACCTAACATGATCATTTTTAGATAATATAATTTCTCTTCATTTGTCAATTGCATGACATGAGCACAGAAGAACTCTGAATGTAGCTTGTTCACTTCAGGAATCTCACCGACAGGCTGTCCAGAATTAAAGTCTGGCTGCATTGTGATTGTTTATGGAATATACTATGGTATAAATGTGTCTCCTTAAAAAGTCAGAATAGGAAAGTATTGTGGATATATTTAGTGGGAGATGATTGGGTCATTGAGGTAAAAACTTCATACATGGATTAATTCCCTTTTCATTAATTAATTTTCTTCCTTGCAAAGCTAGTTTTATTATAATTAGTTCAAATATTTGTCAATCATAATTGCATGCAACAGTATTGACATTTGTAAGTCAAATAATTCTACCTCAATTTATGGACAGGAGATAATTATTGCAGTGCAATGATAAACTCACACTTGTTTGAAGCTGACCTTCTCCAACTTACATTTTCTTTTTATTTCTTAGTCTTCATTTTTCATTTTGCTAATTAACTTGAAAGACATACTAATAAGAGAAAAGTTACTTTGTCATCGTATGAAAGTTTCTAGTTATATCTACTCAAATGAAGCTTCATAATATGTAAATAGAACAAAGAAAACCTTTTCAGGAGTAAATGTGCTCCATATAGAATAGTAGTATTTACATAATATTCTTAGTTACTATAGTGACAAAATATAGAAGAAAAAACCATGGTAACAGAATTTGTGTTAAAAGGAGCATAATACTCATAAAATTTTTTGCCCCAAATTAGGTTCTTTAAAGTTTAGTTTACCCTGTAAAATAGTACTATCAAAATATTTTGATTTTTACAAGACAAGGGTTAAATGCTATAAAAAAATAGAACAGATGTTTTAGCTAAAATAATGACTTTCACTTACTTAATTTTGGAACTTCAGACAAAAGATTTAATCATTAAGTACTTTGATGTGACTGGCTGGACTCAAAGAAAGAAACTGATACACAACAGTGACCACTTGGAGCTGGTTGTTTTTACTTTGTACTCCTGTGGGCTCTTTGCTCTTTTGATGGGCGCAGTTCAACACCCAGCTTCCAAATAAATCACACAGGGAGACTGATTCTTTATTTTGAATACCTGCCTTTGCATGACTTATTTCTAGCCACCTTTTCTTAACCTAAATAATCCCTTTTTTTTGCCTCTGGGCTTTTTTTTTCCCTTTCTTAATTCTGCAGTTTTTTTTTTTGTTTGTTTGTTTTTTTTTTTTTTACTGTTACTCTCTGACTGACTATGTGGCTGGCCCCATTTTTTGCTCACTCCTTGATCTCTTTTGCTTCCTGGATTTCTCCTCCTTTTATTTTCTCTGCCTGCCAGCTCTACCTATCCTGTCTTGTTGTAAAAAGTTTTTCCCGGGCTGTTTTTGGGCCCGGGAGGTTTGTATCTGGCGCGGCCTGGAGTTTGTAACCTGGCGTCCGCGGCAGCGGTGGTTTAGAACCTGGTCTGCGCGCCCGTGGCTTTTGTCCCCCAAACTCTGCTCTTTGTTAGACTATCAGGTGTTTTAAGACAGGCAAAGAATCACAGCTTCACAGAGTTGAACAAATGCAGCAAATAATAATGCAGCAACATATCTTTGCATCATTAAACAAGTGTTCTACAGCATAAACAAATATAACACATCTTACAAAAATATCCTCAAACAAACACTAAGACTTTTGTTACTTTTTTCACATAATAAAATATGCTAGTTATTTTACATAATAAGTATATATACCTACACATATAAAATTACATATATACAAGTATGTATGTATATGTACATATATATTTTTAAATTTAAAGTGGAAAGTGTCAGATATTGCTAATATATTATCATACTTTAGCTCAGACAGTTGGAAATCTGGGAGTACCTTTATTACTTTGTTATGTTTAAGTATATCCTTTGTATTTCTAATATTCCAATGACTTTAATCATAAAGGGGTGCTGGATTTTGTCAAAAGCTTATTTAGTCTCTACTGAAATGATTATGTGTTTTTGCTTTTTATAGGGTGAATTATATTGACAGAGTCTCATATGTTCAACCTCCACCCTTACCCCCACCCCTGCTTCTCTGGAAGTGTATTTAAATTGAAGTTTTTAAATATACTTATAAAACCCTTAATACTATTCTTTGTGTATATTTAAAAACATAACTTTTTTGAAATCATGCTATTTCAAGTTGATATATCAATAGACTAAAAGTCTAACACTTTTGTGTAAAATATTCTGTAGTATGGATTTTTGATTGGGTATGAAACTGCGGACTGATAACTGAGTTTGATGGGGTGCATGATGTAAAATCACCAAATAATAAATAAAAATATTATGCAAAAAAGAATTTTTTGCCATGCCTAGCTTTCAGATCCAGACCAGCAGTCCCAAATAATCAACCAAAATGTTTTATTAACTAAATGCTATTTGGCCTATTGCTCAGGCATATTACTTGCAAACTCTTACTCTTTTTTATTTCTTTTTATTTTTATTATTATTATTATTATTAACAAAGAAGTCACACTTTCTAACCTTGTATATCCTTATTCAAGGTCCCTTCCCCCTCCCACCACATAAGGTCATTCTTTCTTCTCCACAAATCCCCTCTTAATGTAATCCACAATTAGGAAAATGGCATGTAGTTTTTCTTAGAGCATATTCATCTTCTTTCCTCTGTGTCTGCCAGGCATCTTTGATTTGTTCTTCTTCTTCTTTCTTAGTCTGATAACTCTACCTATACTTCCTGTCTGCCTTGTGGCCAATCAGCATTTTATTAAACCAGGAAAAGGGACAAATATTACAATGTACAGGAGCATAATCCCACAGAAATATTCTGGTCTTTTCTTGTTTTTATTTGTTCTTTGACAACATTATATAAACTATTTTTGTCATATTTACCCCTCGCATTAATTCTCTGAGTTCCAGCTACATTTGCCTCTACAACTAGCTTATGCCCTCTTTAAAAGAAATTTGTATATGTTTGTGTGCTTGTGTGTGCAAATCAAAGGGTAATCTCCAAAGTCTTTTCTCATGTCCCAACCATATGTCTTTTCAGACAGTGTCATATTAGCTAGACATTTACTACAGTTAGTGAGCATCTAGGTGGTCATGTTTTTCTACCTCCCATTTCAATATCTTAATACTTCAGATGTGGATTATTACATCTGGTTTTGTGAGTGTGCATATATGTTCTGCAGATCAAACTCATGTCTTCATTCTTATGACCAGTACTCCATTGGCTGAGCCATTTCTCCACTGAATTTTTAATAAGAATTTTCTATGGATTGTTCTATCAAAGTTTTATGTTTGCCAAATGCAGTGTCAAATCATTTCCTTCAGATAATTTTATAATTGCTTTTGGATTGTATTTTCAGAAGTTGAGTATTTATAATATGAGACCAGAATTTAAAAATTCTTTATATTTAAGCATTCAGGATTATTGTATTTGCATTTAGTTTATAAAATTATCATTGAAACATTTAAAATCTATTGAAATTTTATAGTCTAGTAATACTATAATAATTAATCACTATTGAATAATATATTTCTGTTACATAAAAGAATGGTTTATGTATTTATGTGTATATAGGTGTACTCCATATGAGAATCTTTAGCAAACCAAACTAAATAAAATGCTTTCCAAATGTTCCTATATCCCAGATGCTTCTCTCATCTAGGCTTGAAACAGACAGATAAAAGTAGAATTATCATCTAACCCTGTGATGAAGAGTATAGTAATTGATTTATGTTATCATCTTCACAGTGGTTATGTGTTCTGTATATAGATGTATATTTAAAAAGTGTGTGGAATGTTAAATTTTATTACATGCCAAGAGATATTGCTGTAAAAGATACTGTCTTGAAAGCCCTAGGAAGTCACCCTAAGCTTTGACACTCACACAATACACTCAGTATTATGCAGCTGCAATGTTCAAACTATAAGAGTAGAAAATATCTGGGAGTAATTAATAAGCAAACATTCTTTCATGACTAACTCAGATATCAGATCTTCTAATTGTAGGAAAAAAGATAAAAACAAATAATTCATTCTGTCCAATGTTAGTATTACCGAAATACAAAGTAAACTTCCATACTACAAGAAGCTACAAAAGGTCAGCTCATCATTTGATGTCTTTTTTTAAAGTGGACATGGTTGTATACGGTTTACCAAAACTTTGTTGAGAATTTTTGCATCAACATTCATGAGGGAAATCGGTCTGTAATTCTCCTTCTTTGTTGTGTCTTTGAGTGGCTTGGGAATTAGGGTAATTGTGGCCTCATAAAAGGAATTTGGCAATATTTCTTCAGTTTCTACTGTGTAAAATAGTTTGAGGAGTAACGGTAGTAATTATTCTTTGAATGTCTGGTAGAAGTCGGCAGTGAAACCATCTGGACCAGATTTTTAGGAGGTTTTTAATGACAGCTTCAATTTCCTTAAGGGTTATAGTCCTGTTTAGGTAATTAATCTGATCTTCATTTAATTTTAGTAGTTGGTACCTGTCCAGAAAGCTGTCCATTTCTTTGAGGTTTTCCATTTTTGTGGAATACAGATTTTCAAAGTATGATCTGATAATTGTCTGTATTTCCTGGGAGTCTGTTGTTATGACCCCCCTTTCATTTCTGATTTTGTTGATTTGAACACTCTCTCTCTGTTTTTTGATTAGTTTGGCTAAGGGCTTATCTATCTTGTTGAGTTTCTCAAAGAACCAACTCGTAGATTCATTGATTCTTTGTATTGTTATTTTTGTTTCAATTGTATTGATTTCAGCTCTAAGTTTGATTATTTCCTGCCATCTACTCCTTCTAGGTGAGTTTGTTTCTAATTGTTCTAAGGCTATCAGCTGAGCTGTTAGGTCTCTAGTGTGGGATTTCACTAGGTTTTTCATGTAGGCTTCTAGTGCTAATTTTTTTCTTAAGACAGTTTCATTGTGTCCCACAAATTTGAATACATTGTGGATTCATTTTCATTAAATTCTAGGAAGACTTTGATTTCTTTTTGAATTTCTTCCTTGACCTAGAGATGGTTCAGCTGAGTGATGTTTAGTTTTCATGAGTTGGTAGGCTTTCTTTAATTTTTAATGTTGTTGAATTCTAACTTTAGGCCCTTGTGGTCCGATATGATATAAGTGATTATTTCCATTTTTTGTATTTGTTGATATTTGCTTTATTACCAATTATGTGGTTAATTTTGGAGAAAGTTCCATGAGGAGCTGAGAAATATGTATATTCCTTTGTGTTTGGGTGGAGGCTTCTGTAGATATCTATTAAATCCATTTGCATCATAACCTGTTTTAGACTATGTATTTCTCTGTTGAGTCTCTGTCTGGTTGACCTATCCAGGGTTGAAAGTAGGGTATTGAAGTCTCCCACTATTAGGGTGTAAGAATTGATGTTGGATTCGAGCTTTAGCAGTATTTCTTTTCCATAAGTAGTTGCCCTTATATTAGATGCATAAATATTCAGGATTGAAATCTCTTCTTGACCAACTTTTCCTGTGATGAATAAGTAGTAACCATCTTGGTCCCTTTTAATTGCTTTTAGCTTAAAGTGTACTTTGTTAGATATTAGGATTGCAACCTCCGCTTGTTCCTTAGGGCCATTTGACTGGAAAATCTTTTCCCAGTCCTTTATTTTAAGCCTGTGTCTGTCCTTGTGTTTCAGATATGTTTCTTGTAGGCATCAGGAAAATGGCTTTTATTGTTGTATCCATCTTGTTAGTGTGTGACGTTTTATAGGAGAGGTAAGTCCATTGATAGTAAGGAAAATTAGTGACCATTGATTGATATATCCTGTCATTTTTGGTGGTAACTTGTTTGTATTTCCTTCCTTTGTAGTATAAATATCATCCACCACAACCAAGTAGGCTTCATCCCAGAAATGCAGGGCTGGTTTAACACATGAACAACTTAAATGTTATCCATCATATAAGCAAATTAAAGGAACAAAACCACATGATCATATCCTTAGATGCTGAAAGAGTCTTTGACAAAATCCAACACCCCTTTATGATTGAAGCCCTGGAGAGATCAAGAACACTGGGAGAATACCTAAATATAATAATGGAGATTTACAAGAAGCCGACAGCCAGTATCAAACTTAATTGAGAAAAACTCAAAGCAATCCCACTAAAATCAGGAACTAAACAAGGATGTCCTCTCTCCTCTTATCTATTCAATATACTTCTTGAAGTTTTAGCTAAAGCAATAAGGGAACAAAAAGAGATTAAGGGGACACAAATTGGAAAAGAAGAAGTGAAGCTATCTCTATTTGCAGATGACATGATTGTATACATAAGTGACCCACAAAATTCTTCCAAGGAACTGTTACAGCTGATAAACACCTTCAGCAATGTAGCAGGATACTAGATTAAGTCAAAGAAATCAGTAGCCCTTTTATACACTAAAGATAGAAGAGCTGAAAAAGAAATAAGGGAAACATTACCCTTCATAATAGCTGCAAATAGTATTAAATACCTTGGAGTAACTATAACCAAAGAAGTAACAGACCTATTTGACACAAATTTTAAATCACTGAAGAAAGAAATTGAAGACGATATCAGAAAATGGAAAGCTCTCCCATGTTCCTGGATTGGTAGAATCAACATAGTAAAAATGGCAATTCTACCAAAGGCAATCCACAGATTCAATGCACTGCCCATCAACATCCCAACACAATAATTTTTGGACCTTGAAAGAACAATACCCAATTTCATTTGGAATAACAAAAAAGCCAGAATTGCCAAAATAATTTTACTCAACAAAAGAATCTCAGGAGATATCACCATCCCTGACTATAAGGTATACTATAGAGCTACAGTAATAAGAATAAAAAAAAAAAAAGAAAAGAAAAAAAAAGTGGGAAATACACTTCTACGAATTGGCACAGGCGACCACTTCCTAAATATAACACCAGTGGCACAGACACTAAGACCAACAATCAATAAGTGGGAAGCTTCTGCAAAGTCAAAGACACTGTCATTAGGACAAAACAGAATGGGAAAAGATTTTCACCCACCCTACAAGTGATAGAGGACTGATCTCTAAGATATATAAAGAGCTCAAGAATCTAGAGCCCAATACCTTGAATAACCCAATCAAAAATTGGGGTACAGATCTAAAAAGGGAATTCTCAGCTGAGGAACTACAAATGGCTGAAAGGCACCTGAAAAAGTGCTCATCATCTTTAGCCGTCAGAGAAATGCAAATCAAAACAACTTTGAGATACCACCTAACACCTGTTAGATTGGCTAAGATAAAATGCACAGATGACAACCTATTTTGGAGAGGATGCGGAGCAAGGGGAACACTCCTCCATTGTTGGTGGGAGTGAAAGCTTGTTCAGCCACTTTGGAATGCAATATGGCGGTTTCTCAGAAAATTGAGAATCAATCTCCCCAAGGACCCAGCAATACCACTTCTGGGTGCACACCCTAAAGAGGCACATTCACACTCCAAAGGTATTAGCTCAACTATGTTCATAGCAGCATTATTTGTAATAGCAAGAACCTGGAAAAAACCTAGATGTCCCTCAAATGAAGAATAGATTAACAAACTGTGGTACATCCACACAATGGAATACTACTCAGCAGTAAGAAAAAATATCCTAAAATTCGCAGGCAAATGGATGGACTTGGAGAATATCCTCCTGAGCAAGGTATCACAAATTCAGAAAGATAAGCAGGGAATGTACTCACTCATTAGTGGTCTCTAAACAAACTAACAAGAAAAAAAGCCAAACATGCCCAAGCTGCAAACCACAAACTCTCTTACTATTTAAAGCCTTTGCTTCTTTCTTCAAATTTCAAACTATAATTCCCTAATGCCTGATTGATTTTTCTGTATACAGATGTTGTACAAGCCTTTGAGTGTGTTTACTTATCTCTAATACTCTACAATATTCACACCTTTGTTTGCAAATACACCAAAAACTTTCTATATCTTACTCTAAAATGAGTTCCAAAACTATTTTTATTTTTTCTCAAAAAATATTATTCATAAGAAATATTGACTTACTATATATATATTCTTTATGAATGTGTGTCTGCACATGTGTCTGTTCTTGTAGTACTTTGAATCTCAGAAAATGATATCAGATGAGCTGGGACAAAAGTTACAGATGGTTGTGAGCTAATATACAGGAGCTGGGTATCAAATCCAGTAGTCTGGAAGAGCAGTCAGTGCTCTGAACTACAGGCCCATCTTTCCACACTTTCACCTAGAGTTCTTTAGAGTAAGCTGTTCCTACTTAAAAAACAGCTTACTAGATCACAATTCCTTTGGTTGATTTACAACAGAATTTGAGGAACTTTATAAAATATGAAGGAATCACCCTAAGTTTGAGGATAGTTAAATCTATGGACATTATATTTTGATATCACCCCACCTGTGAAGACTTCAGAAAATCTGCTTTTGGATTTCACTAAGCATGCTATCAACTTTATCAAAACCTAAACTTTTTTCAAGTAAAATATATGGCTTTCTCTGTAGTTCAGTTCCAACTAAGACTCCAATTAGCACAGATGAGTTTTTACACATATCCCTACACTTATGTAAGAAATTAAAATATAGGCACTTTATTTTATTCATTGTTAGTAGAGAAGCATAGAATGATGCGTCAAGGGTAATAATAAATCTATTCTATTCATTGAAATATGAATTAATAATGCAGATTAATGTGTAATATTTTTCATAGTCTTTTATGTCAACACATGTTCATAAATGTTCTCAATTTAAACATAAGTACCCAGGAATAATACTACATTACAAATATAATGTGTCCTTATCATCAATATCAATTTTAGTTTGTCTATACAATGGATAATACCCTTAAATAAACCTTCATATTTAATTTATATTATTATATATCTTTTTGATTTTAATGTTTTAATTTACTATTGTATTTCAGTTAGACTTATTAAGCAATAGACATTTTAAGACACTGTGATGTTATTCCTAGTGCTCTTTCAAATAAACTGGCTTTGTAATATTTCATTAAATATACAAAAAAGAGAAATTCATGGTGCACTGTTTTTGCTTTTAATAAGGCTTCTAAAACTTCATCAAGTTGAATCCCATATAAAATTTTTTTAATCAATTTAGAACAATCTGCTTGTAGTGATAAGATAGGGACAGACTGCTTTGAGTACCAAGGCAACAACAGTCATCAGAAACATCTTCAAATTTTTTTCCACCATTTGTGGGCTTAAATGTAACTCCAATCAATAACCTTGCAGTTTCAGATTATCTAACAAACTGAGTAAATCTGTCTTAAGCTGTTAGATTCACTAATCAAATATTGACAGGTGAAATCTTCTTGTTCATAATATCAAAGTTAAAACCTAGAGACAGCATTTGAAGAATTCTGGAAACTGATTCAAATCAAAATGAAACATGTTTTGTGTATTGCATACTTAGAGATCTCAAGTTATTTATATTTATATTTTCTAAAATAGAAATAAGATGTTAGTACTTGTTTCATTTTATTTTTGAGCGCTAATATCAAAAACTTTTTCTGCTTCCATAACTAATATGTTCAGTCTATACTTACAACCTGACCCACATGGAATGTGCTTATATAAAAATATTTAAATCACACATGTAATTTTTAATTAAGCTTGTGAAAATAGTTATTAGCTGATTAGTTAAAAAATATGACTGCTTATGTTCTGGGACCATAAGCACTATGCGTAAGAATTAAAGAAATATATTATATACTTGAGGATAAAAATCTCTCTAGGATTTCAGTGAATTTATTTTTTCTGTATTATAGTCTAAGACCTGCTGAATCACATGTATTAATTACTTAATGGTAAGTATTAGTAAACTATTTAATATGTAATGTAAAGCATGAAAAGGGCTTGGCAATAAATCTGAAGGCATAAAATATAAAAACTTGTAGTTCAGTCTAGTTATAAATTAATTTTTTTAATATGTGAGACCCAAGGCATATCATGACCTTCTAGTTTAATGCTGAAATTGTTAGACAATATTAACACCACTGAAAACCATCAAACTCTGGGCACTTCAAGAATTCAAACATTCTTTCTAAATTCTCTCATGAACTAGTCTTTAAAAATGAGAGAAGTCTCAGAGAAGTTTTATTCTATGACTAAAACAAGATCAGTAATGTAAGCAGCCTTCCCCACTATTTTCCCTGAGAATAAAATTCTTTTATAATTTTATTTTAACTTTTGAAAATTTATATTTTGTGTCTTGTATATTATGCATTCAGATTCCAATCATTTCCTCATCTCTTCATATCTGCAGTTTTGGGTCTGAAATACCACTCCCATTACATGCTCCAGCAGATCAAAGATGGGGTGGACATTGAGATGGACCAACTCATAATTTTAGTCAAGCCTGGGTAATTACAGGTTTGGTCAGCCAGTCAGCTAGCTGTTGTCTCTACCACTACATGAGTGCTTCTACATTGCCCTGACTACATCAACTCTGGAGGAATAAAAAAAGGACAAGATCAATTCTCCTGCTTTATTGTTTTTCCCACACCTTCATAGACACCTCTACTGTGATGCCCAGGCATGATACAGGAGCCAATGTCAGGAGTATTATAGCTGATAAGAGGCAAGGAACATTCTCCAGCTCTGTGATTTCAGAGCCAGGTCTCCCATGTACTTCAGGTGTTTATGGAAAGAGAATATGGGTGGGCGTCTCTCCCCTGACATGGCTGCCACATGACAGATGAGCAATGTGTACAGTTCTATGCTCACAACTTCATGTCTGGCTCACCTCCAACAGAACTAGCTCTATTGTGGTTTCCACGCAAAGTGTAGGGCCCCCTCGATAAAGTGTTGTGGCTGTTGGGAATCAAAGGTAGATCTTTGTTCTTGTGACCCCAGGGCCAGCTCAGATGTTGATGGCTGGGGGTGGAAATATATTCTTAATCAATGTTTTTATTCATATAGCAACTCATTGTTATGATTATAGGAATTCAAAGTGGGGAAAATATGAAAATAAATCATGTGACTTTCTTGCATTGTTTACAAAACTAGATTTCTTTAAGAATAGAAGTGAGGATGACATGAGCACTTCATTAGATACTGAAAAAGCTTTTGACAAAATCCAACACACCTTCATGATAAAGTTCTTGGAGAGATTACGGTTGTAAGATGCATACATAAACATAATAAAAGCTATATACAGCAAACCAACAGCCATTATCAAAATAAATAGAGAGAAATTCAAAACAGTTTCAGTAAAATCAAGAACAAAAAAGGGCTGTCCACTCTCCCCTATCTATTCAATATAGTACTCATGGTTTTAGCAAGAGCAGAAAGACAACATAAGGAGATCAAGGGGATACAAATTAGAAAGGAAGAAGTCAAGCTTTTGATATTTGCAGATGATATGCAGTATATATATATATATATATATATATATATATATATCATACTATTAAAAATTCTACCAGGGAACTCTTCCAGATGATAAACACCTCCACCAATGTTGCAGGATACAAGATTTTAAAAATAAATCAACAACCCTCCTATACACAAATGATAAAATAGCTGAAAAAAATCACCATTTATAATACTCAATTTCATAAGAAAAAAACCCCACAATATCATAAAAACAATCTTGTTTAATGAAAGAATCTCTGGAAGTATCCCATTCATTGACTTTAAGCTCTACTATAGAGCTACAGTAATAAAAATAGCTTGTTATTGACATAAAAACTGACACATGAATGAATGGAATCAAACTAAAGTTTCTGACATTAAAACAGAAACCAATAAATACCTGATTTTTGACAAAGAAACCAAAAAAATATACGATGCAAAAAAGAAAGTATCTTCAACAAGTGATGCTAGCACAACAGAATGGCAGCATGTAGAAAAATGCAGTTAGATCCATAGCTATATTCCTGCACAAAACTCAAGTCCAAGTGGATCAAAGACCTCAAAATAAACCTAGTTACACTGAAACTGATAGAAAAGAAATTTGGAAATACTTCTGAATGCCTTGGCACAGGTGACTACTTTCTAACTATAATACCAATAGCACAATACTAGGAACAATAATTAATAAGTGGGAACTCCTTAAACTGAGAAGGTTCATAAGGAAAAGGACATGGTCAATAAGACAAACCAATAGCCTACAGAATGGGAAAAGATCTTCACCAACTGTATTTCTGACAGAGGAGGACTGACCTCCAAAAAATAAGTAAGTAAGTAAATAAATAAATAAATAAATAAATAAATAAATAAATAAAAACTTCAAAACACTGGAAATCAAAAACCAAATAATTTAATTAAAAAATGGGATACATTCCTAAGTAGAGATTTCTCAATGGAAGAACTGCAAATGACCAAAAGACACTTAAAGAAATGTTCAGTATCTTTAGCTATCAGGGAAATGCAAATCAAAACAACTCTGCTATACCATCTTACACCTGTTAGAATGGCTAAGAACAAAAACAAAGATGACAGCCTAGGCTGTAGGGGATGTGGAGCAAAGAGAACACTCCTCCATTGCTGGTAAGAATGTAAAGTTGTACATTTAGAAACAAGTATGGTGGTTTCTCAGAAAACTGCAAATCAATCTACCCAATGATCTAGCAATACCACTCTTGGGCATATACCCAAAAGATGCACATTTTTACCCCAAAGACATTTGCTCAGCTCTGTTTATATCAACATTATTCATAATAACCAGAACATGGAAAAAATGCAGATACCCCTAAACTGAAAAAAATTGATTAAAAAATGTTGTGTATTTACACATATGAAGAATCAGCAGAAAAAAAAATGGCATCCTGAAATTTGCTGGCAAATAAATTGAACTATAAAAGAAAATCATTCTGAGTGAGGTAATACAGACCCAGAAAGACAAGCATGGTATGTACTCACTCAAAAGTAGATTTAGGCATAAAAAAAAGCAGAACCAGGCTATTATCTACAAACCATGAGCAGGTAGGTAATATGGGGGAACATTAGAGAGACATTCATGAAACCCTTCTGAGAAGGGGAAACGGAGAAGATCTCCCGAGTAACTTTGAACCATAGAAGGGAGGAGTTATGGAGAGGAGGGGAGAGTATATAAGGAATTGAGATGGTAGAGTGGGGGAGGGACAGAGATGGAGAACAATGAAATAGATACCTTAATAGAGGGAGCATATATGAAGTTAGAGAGAAACCTGGTGCTAAGGAAATAACCAAAAACCCTAAAAATTACCCCATCTAAGACTCCAAGCAATAGTGGATAAGGTGCTTAAATTGATCTTCTCCTATAATCAAATTGATTACCACCCTAATAGTAATAGTCATTATAAAACAATCATCCAGCAAATGATGGAAGCAGATGCACAGATACACAGCTAAGCACTGAGCCAAACTCCCAGTCTAGTGGAAGAGAGGGAGTAAAGGGGTCAAAATTATGATGAAAAAACTTACAGAGAAAACTGACCTGAGCTACTGGAAGTTCCCTGACTCTGAATTGACATCTGGGGAACCTGCATGGGACTGATCTAGGCCCTTTGAATGTGGATTACAGTTGAGTGATGAAGGTAGTTTAGGGAGCCTCTGGTTGCTTGTTTATTCCTAGTGTTCTTTGGACGCCATTTCCCACAGAGGAACTTCTTGCCGAACTTTGATACTTTGGGAGGGGCTCAGTTCTAACTCAATTGGATACCCCAGAGTGCATTGACTCACCCTGGTTGTCCTTACCTTCTCTTAGGAATGGATGGATGGATGAGGTGGGGAAAGCTGAAGGATGACTGGGAAAAGGGGAGGAAGAAGGATCTTTAATGGAAAAAAACAATAGAAAATGGATAGAAATATAAACTTAATATAGTTAACTATCATAATAGTTAATAAACTAATAATTAATAATTTACCAATTTCCCCATTTCAAAAAGTGAAGTCAGGGTGAATTTGTTTAAAAAATACGAGCATAGATGTTTAATCTAAATTATTTCAAAAAGTGTAATTCAAAAATCAATGTGATACTGATAATTGGTTAAGAGAGAAAGGAGAGAATAATTTGATTCTGTTAATTATAAATAATTCTTATTTTAATAAGCAAATTCATGGTTCTTATGTAGTACTGAGGACTCATGGCTTTTTCCATCCATTTGTAATAACAATTATTTAAAACAGAGACCATGGGTTTGAAGACCAAGAAGGGTTATATGGGACAGGTCAGATGAAAAAAGAGAAAAGAGTATAATGTAATTATATTAAAATCTCATTTTTTTATAAAAAATGTTGATTATGGAAGTATAGTTCATAAATGACACAATATCAAATTTTGTGACTCCTAGTGCTAATATTCTATGTGATGCAAACATTAAATATCAAACAAACCTGTTCAAAAACAAAAAAGTAACAAAATAAAGAGTAAAATGCCAGGCATGGTGTCTCACACCTGTCCTGGCACTTAGAAGCTGATGGCAGAAGAGTTGAAATTTATGGCTTTTCCATCTGCATACTGCATTTGATACCAGCCTAGGTATTCTCTCAATAAATAAAAGCCTGTGCCAGAACTTACATATATATAATTCCAAGAACATAGCTTAATTTATACTATGATATTTCTACAATAATAGATTACAAGTCATGGAGAAATTATCTGCAGGAAATTTTAGTGAGGACTCATGTGCAGGACAGAATGCCAAAAGAATATTCTCTGAGTATTTTAGTATATTTAATTCAGGATATTAAAAATTACCTCAAATTTGTTTAGTCAGTCAAAGAAATAATTACTATTATATTCTCACAATGTAAGAATAATTCTAACCACCTGGTAATGATGTAACTCAAATTGCATGCTATTGCATATGATTACATGATGCATAACACATGAAACATGTATAGCAAATAATTATGGAAAGAAAGTGCACAGTGTGCAACAAGTAACTAACAACAATTTAAGTTTGTGAGCTTGTTTTCTTGACTATTCTGTATTTACATTTATTTGCAATAATTGATGCAAATAAATATATCTAAAATAATAATTGAATTGCAAATATGATTGCAAAAAATTGATGCTTATGTCATGGCCTTAGAACAAATAATAGAATCCTTATTACATGATTATTATTTCTCAAAAAATCATGTGTGTAGATGTTCGAAAGGTAAGGAGGAAAAGTGGTTATAAAATTTTTAAAGACAGAAAATTATGGGTGGTTATCAGTTAATAGTGACAAGACACCATTCCTGGGCTTGGTGCCATTGTTCTTTATCTTCTCTATCCTTTAAACAATTGATTATTTTTAAAACATCAAGGCTCTCAACATCATTTCCCTCTATTTTCAATCATTTAAAATATACATTATCCATAAAGTTAATTTTGAAGAAGAAGACATCAATCTGAGATTTTATACATTGACAAAAGCCTTGCATGTATAGATGATTCCATGGAAAGGGAATAAGAAGTAAAACAATAACTGCTTACTTCTTAGTACCAACTTGCTGAAAACACCTACAGTTGCATAATAGAGGTACAACTCCATAAGAGATTTACATAAAATTCCCTGGGAATCAAATAACTCAATGTTTAAATATTAATATATGATTTTATTTGGGGAGAAATTCTATAGACTAATATGAGAAGCAACCTTAATGGAATAAGTGAATTGACAAGAAAAATGGTAGCTTGGGCTTAAAGAAAAGCAAAAGTGAAGAAAGCAAAATCTAATATAATTTCAGTAAGCCATTCATAACAAATAAATATGCAATGTCCTATGCTTCAGAAAAGGGGTATATTAGAACATTCCCCTTTATCAATCAATTTTATCTCAAAATAAATTAAGATGTTTCTAGATTTCTTATTACAAATAACAGGAAGTGTCAACTGACTTGACTATTGAAGATGATACAGCAATTGAAAATCTATCAAATATGTGAACTAAGTTTTAAGGCTTTCATAAAAATTATATTCTGATATTTTTATTTACAATTCACTAAGATTCTTACAGGAGAATGATAATCAGTTATAATAGATACAGGTTCACATGGAATATTAGCAATTGTGACATTTATAGCAAACAACATTTAGTGAAATAGTTTTAATGGAGATGAATAATTACCATTTAATGTTTTATATTTACTATTGATGTTAAATAAGATATTTAAATGTATAAATTCTATCTTAATCTTGAGAGTAAACTTTTGTGAATTATATTGTTTGTAGTTCCAAGTGGGTTCATGATTCTTACAAAAATACGCTGGTAAGGATGGATTTATAAGTTTAGTATCTTAGTAATTTTTTAATATTATTACTGCACTACTTCTATTCTGAATGTTTATAAATGATTGACACTTCTTCTTTTGCACTACACATTTATTTTTTCCAGAAGACATAGATATACAAATGTTCATGAAACTACTACTTTTCCTACAAAATCATGCTGAATGATTCAACTGTTAAGTGTTTTAATGATGCCCATTGGAGAGAAAAATCCAAGTAACAAGAGAAAGTTTTTGAGACTTAGGGATTTTATGATTTCTAAATTAGGGATGGTAGAGCTTCATGTTCCTCCTTACTTATACTATATTGCAAGAATTAACCTTATCCAGGTTAATAAAAATAATAATTTGGTCTGTGAATCTGTTTGTGGAAAATGGAAGGACTAATGAAAATTCAAAATCATTTACTCATGTAAAGAACAAAACATGGAAATCATAAGCATGCACTAAAATATTCAAATTTGTAGTGTGAATTTGTATGTGTTTGCCTGGAGAGTATATGTGTATGTGTCTGTGTGCGTGTTACCTATTGAGTATAATGTAAGTCTCCCTATAATCTATTCATGTCACTGGGCACTGGAACTTACCTAATATTCTCATTTTACTGAACATTAGACCGTACTATGTTTATTTTGTTCAAGAAATATTTACACAGCTCAAAAATATTTTTGAGATAGAAGAGAACCTATCAAATTCAAATTAGATTCAGAGACTCAGTAAATATAAAGTAGTAGTAAATCTGCTTAAGTAAATTCCAAGATTTTCATAAATTTTAAAAAATAAATGTTGGAGAAATTAGAATAAATAAAAGTCATTCTTCATTCTTGATGGGATTTTATAAAAAGTGTATTTTAAATATCACTTAAAGTAAATTGCATATGGCTTAAAATGTACTGAATATATGGAATAAATTATATGGTTGGAAATAAGTTCTTAATTTTCTTTAACAACACATCATGCAAAACATAAAGTAAATTGTGTCATTTCTACCTAAACAATACTACGAAAAACAATCCTAAACAACTAGAACATAAAGGAAGTGAAAATAAAGGGTAATTTATTATTGTGTGTTCGTGGTTCTTTTTTTTTCCAGAAAATGATATATATTATAAATCATAAAATATCTTTGACCTTAAACCATTTATTAAATAATTGATTATGTACTTCCATTGATATATAAATATTAATTTAAAAACATTCTATTATATTTATTATTCCCCTGAGAATACTTTGTTTGATTAAAATATTTACTACTTATGTTCTTAAAATAAAAATCATGTTTTAAATGAAAAAGGAAAAAGAACCTTAGGATTATATATAATATAAACTATATTAAAAATGAAGTAAAATGTCGAATAACAGCAAGTATCAGAGAGCTTGTTAGACATGTCACATGAAGAAAGCATACTTTATTTCTATATCAAAATCACAAGTCTTAAAAAGTTGATTCACTTGGTCTAAAATAATTATTATTCTTAAACCAATAGAGTATTTTTCCTCTTTATAAAGAGCTATATTAATAGTTATAAATATAAAGCTATAAATATAAATATATAGATCAAATTTGAAGAAATATCTGAAATATAAAGTCTCTAATATATATTTTATGAAATATTCCCTATTATGTCAGGTGTTCAATGTCTTGAAAGGTGATTATAAACTCTTTTCTTACTATTATAGGTATAATAGTAGCTATTATGCTCATTAAGCAATATATAGACCCTCTTTAACTAATACATAAAATATGCATTTGTGTTGTCTTCTTTCTTTTTTAATATAAGCCCAGAGAAAGGAAATACAAACAAGCTACCACCAAAAATGGCAGGAAATATCAATCAGTGGTCACTAATATCCCTTAATATCAATGGACTCAACTCGCCAATAAAAAGACACACACTAACAAGCTAGATACAACAGAAGCCATCCTTCTGTTGCCTACAAGAAACTCACCTCAACCACAAAGACAGAAAAAGGCTCAGAGTAAAGGGTTGGGAAAAGATTTTCCAAGCAAATAGCCCTAAGAAACAAGCTGATATGACCATCCTAAAATCTAACAAATTAGATATTAAACTAAAATCAATTAAGGAACCAAGATGAAAATTACTTATTCATCACAGGAACAATTGGTCAGGAGGAGATGTCAATCCTGAATATTTATGCCACAATATAAAGGCACCTACCTATGTAAAAGAAACACTACTAAAGCTCAAATGCCACATCAATTCTCACACACTAATAGTGGGAGACTTCAATGCCCCACTTTCACCATTGGATAGGTCAAACAGACGGACTCAACAGAGAAAAAAGGAGTCTAACAGAGGTTATTATACAAATGGATTTAATAGGTATTTACAGAAGCTTCCACCCAAACAAAAAAGGAATATAGATATTTCTCAGCACCACATGGAACTTTCTCTAAAATTGACCACATAATGGGTCATAAAGCAAATATCAATAGATACCAAAATATGGTAATAATCCCTTGTATCATATCGGCCAACCAGGGCCTAAAGTTAGAGTTCAACAACATCAAAACCCAAAGAAAGCCTACAAAGTCATGGAAACTAAACATCACTCAGCTGAACCATCTCTGGGTCAAGGAAGAAATTAAGAAAGAAATCAAAGTCTTCCTAGAATTTAATGAAAATGAATCCACAACGTACCCAAACTTGTGAGACACAATGAAAGCAGTCATAAGAGGAAAATTCATAGCACTAGATGTCTATATGAAAAACCTAGAGAAATTCCACACTAGAAAACTAACAGCTCAGCTGAAAGCCTTAGAATACTTAGAAGGAAACTCACCTAGAAGGAGTAGATGGCAGGAAATAATTAAACATATAGCTGAAATCAACACAACTGAAACAAATAGAACAATACAAAGAATCAATGAATTGAAAAGTTGGTTCTTTGAGAAAGTAAAGAAGATAGAAATCCCTTATCCAAACTAATCAAAAGGCAGAGAGAGAGTATCCAAATCAACAAAATCAGAAATGAAAAGGGAAACATATTAACTGACCCCCAGGAAATCCAGAGAGTAATAAGATCATACTTTGAAAATCTACATTATACAAAAAAGGGAAAACCTAAAAGAAACGGACAGCTTTTTGGACAGGCACCACTTATCAAAATTAAATGAAGACCAGATTAATTACCTAAACAGGCCTATAACCATAGAGGAAATTGAAGCTCTTACTAATAGCCTCCCAATTAAAAAAAGCCCAGGTTCAGATAGTTTCAGTGCAGAATACTACCAGACATTCAAAGAAGAATTACTACCATTACTCCTCTAAATATTTTACACAGTAGGAACTGAAGGAATATTGCCAAATTTCTTTTATGAGTCCACAATTACCCTAATACCAAAGCCACTTAAATACACAACAAAGAAGGAGAATTACAGATCATTTTCCCTCATGAATATTGATGCTAAAATTCTCAAAAATATTTTGGCAAACCGTATACAACAATATATAAGAAATATCATTCACCATGACCAAGTAGGCTTCATCCCAGAAATTCAGGGATAGTTCAACATACAAAAAACTATAAATGTCATCCATCATATAAACAAACTAAAGGAAAAGAACCACATGATCATATTCTTAGTTGGTGAAAAATCAAAATTGACAAAATCCAACACTCCTTTATGATAAAAGCTCTGGAGGGATCAGGAATACAGGGAAAATATCTCAATATAATGAAGTCAATTTACAAGAAACAGACAACCAACATCAAACTTAATGGAGAAAATTTAAATCAATCCCACTAAAATCAGGAACTAGACAAGGATGTCTTCTCTCCTATTATTTATTCAATATAGTTCTCAAAGTTTCACCTAAAGCAATAAGAGAATGAAGAAGATTAAGGAGATAAGAAGAAAAGAAGAAGTGAAACTATCTTTATTTGCAGATGATATGTTTGTATAAATAAGTGACCCACAAAATTCTACCAGGGAACTTCTAGATCTGATAAACACCTTCAGCAATGTAGCAGGATACAAGATTAACTCAAAGTAATCAGTAGACCTATACAATAAAGATAAAAGGACTGAAAAAGAAATAAGGGAAACATTACTCTTTATAATAGCTGAAAATATCACTAAATACCTTGAAATAACGAAAACCAAAGAAGTAATAGAGCTGTTTGATGAAAATTTTAAATCACCGAAGAAAGACATTAAAGAGGATATCAGAAAATGGAAAGCTCTCCCATGTTCCTGGATAGGTAGGATCATCATAGTAAAAGTGGCAATCCTACCAGCAATCTACAGATTCAATGCACTGCCTGTCAAAAACCCAGCACAATATTTTATGGACCGTGAAAGAACAATACTCACTTTCATTTGAAATAACAGGAAAGCCAGGATTGCCAAAACAATTCTGCTCAACAAAAGAATCTCAGGAGGTATCATCATCCCTAACATCAAGTTACACTATAGAGCTAAAAGTAATAAAAACAGCCTGGTATTGGCATAAAAGCAGACTTGTGAATCAATGAAATAGAAATGAGGATCTGGGCCTTAACCTAAAAACCTATTAACACCTGATCTTCATCAAAGAGGCCCAAAATAGTCAATGGAAAAAAGATAGTATATTTAACAAATGATATTGGCATTGCGGGATGGTAGTGTGTAGAAAAATGCAAATAGATCCAAGCCTGTCACCCTGCACAAAACTCAAATCCAAGTGGATCAAAGACCTCAACTTAAACCCAGCCGCACTGAATTTGATAGAAAAGAAAGTGGGGAATACCCTCCAATGAATTGGCACAGGTGACCACTTCCTAAATATAACACCAGTGCACCCACACTAAGAAAAACAATTAATAAGTGGGACCTCCTGAAACTGAGAAGCTTCTGTAAAGCCAAGGACACTGTCAATGGGACAAAATGACAGCCTACATAATGGGAAAAGATTTTCACAAACCCTACAATTGATAGAGGATTGATCTACAAGATATGTAAAGAACTCAAGAATCTAGAGCCCAAAACCTTGAATATCCCAATCAAAAAATGGGGTTCAGAACTAAAAAGGGAATTCTCAGCAGAAGAATTATGAATGGCTGAAAGGCACTTGAAAAAGTGCTCAACTTCTTTAGCCATCAGAGAAATGCAAATCAAAGCAACTTTGAGATACTACCATACACCTGTCAGATTGGTTAAGGTAAAAGACACAGGTGATAGCCTATGGTGGAGAGCTTGTGAACAAGAGGAACACTCCTGCATTGTTGGTAGGAGTGTAAGCTTGTTCAGCTACTCAGGAATGCAGTATGGCACTTTCTCAGAAAACTGGGAATCAATCTCCCCAAGGATCCAGCAATACCACTTCTGGGCCTATACCCTAAAGATGCACATTCACATTCAAAAGCATTAGCTCAACTATGTTCATAGCAGCATTATTCATAATAACAACAACTTGAAAACAACCTAGATGCTCCTTATCTGAAGAATGATTTAACAAACTGTAGTACATCTATACAATGGAGCACTACTCAGCAGTAAGAAAAAAATGATATCTTAAATTTTGCAGGCAATTGTGGATTTGGAGACTATCATTCTGAGCAAGGTATCACAAACCCAGAAAGATAAGCAGGGAATGTACTCACACATTAGTGGACTCAAAATAAAAAAGTTAAAAGGAAAGCATGTCCAAGCTGCAAACCACAACCACTGAAGAGCTTGGGATCTGAAACACCCTGGACTGACCCTTCGGATCCCACTCCCTCTATAGGAACACCTGACTCAGTCTTGCTATTGGGGGTAGAAAACTGGATCTGCCAGAAGTGGAGACTGAACTGAGCAATATTGGGACCTTGGGACTGCCTGCCCATGCTTGGGAGGAGATGGGGAGATGTGGAGAAAAGAGAGTGGCTGAAGTGGGTGGGAGGCAGAACGGACCTTAAATAAGGATATACAGGGATAGAAAGTGTGACTTTATTCCTAATAAAAAATAAAAAATCCAAATATATGAAAAAAAAGTATATGGGAGAATTGTGGTAGATATAATGGTATCCTCAATTTCTACAATCTTAATTCTAAATACTTGTTAATATGTTACATTATATGGAAAGAAGGAGAATTTGCAAATGCATTTAATTCTTTTGTAAATATAATGAAACTATATAATGTCCAGCTTCATAAGAGAACAGCTGTTTCAATAAAACTGGCAAGAAATTAAAAAAATAACTACCAAATAATATCAGTACCAAGAATTATGCAATACAGGAATTATCAGAAAGAGTTATATAATAACAAAAGAAAGCAAAGAATAAAAATTCATACCATGTAATTAATATGTTAGGAAAAAGAGGAATTGATGAAAAACTGAAATAAGAGTTATGAATATAATCAAATGGCACTTTAGCTTGAAATTTGCATCAGATCAAATTAAAAACCATTTTTCTTGACTAGATTAAAATTCAGGGTCAGAAAATTTCTCAGTGGGCAAAGGCACTTGCTAGTTACCTGAGATCAACAGGGTTCCATGTGGTTGTATATGGCATCAACATATTTGCCCTTAACATAATACATAAACCAAATAAATAATGTAAGTCATATATTTAATGACTTTTAAGGTATATTGTATACTTGGTTGTGATTTTAAAATATAAATATATTTGTTTTTTCAGTAAAGTAAATGAGTGTTGCACAATTATTTTTAATATATATTTCAATATATATTATTTCCAATAAATATTTCTGTTCTGAAGATAAATAAAAAATTTAGTTTTTCCTCCAAGTGTATATAAACTACATATTATATTTTATATATTGAATACTATGTCATAAGACTGAAAGCCGACCAATTTAACTGATTGAAAATAAAGACTGAAATAGGAACATTTTCAGCAGTATAAGCTGGTGTGGCAAATGTACAAAAGACACTTTCCAAGTAATGCTGAGCTATGGGAGGCAAAAATTCAATGACAAAGTATTTTCATGTACAGTGTAAACAATAAACACAAACAACAAAGGAGCTCAACAAGATGAAGGCCAAACACTTGCCTGGAAAATTATACCAAGCCCATAAAATTCAAAATGTCAAAATGAGCAAGAGGGAGGAACTTCTGAAAAGTAGCAAGGAAATACAAAACAGCAGAGAGAGGAGAAATAAAGGGGAAATTTATAAGCCTCTTCCACCAAACTGTGCACTCTACAAGGGGATTGACAGGTATCTTTGAAGGTTTTTAATGAACGGGGAGTGTGGCATTTTCTTTTTATTAATATTTATTTATTTATTATGTATAGAGTGTTCTGCCTGCATATATGCTTGGACACTAGTATAAGGTGTTAGATCTCATTACAGATGGTTGTGAACCACCTGGTTGCTGGGAATTGAACTCAGGACCTCTGAAAGAGCAGCCAGTGCTCATAACCTCTGAGCCAGCCTCTAGCTTGTTAACTGTATACTACAAACAGAAATCAAAATAATACATTATAACAATAAACTGCAAATTTGAGCTTTGAAACTCCATTATTTTCTTTCAAGGTCAAGTTCCAAATTCTTCAAACTCAATGTTGATTATAAATTATTTTGCTTATTTGTTTTCTTAAAGTGACTGTATATTTTACTATACACCCATTCAGAATGAGCTTTTATTACATGGTGAACAAAAATTTTTTCCAGGGTATGAGTGAAATGCTGAAAGTAAATAGTAATTCATTTTTTTATTGCTTTTTGAAAATCAATATCAAACTCTATATAAAAAATGAAACATTCAGAATAGCTAAAAAACATACAGTAATAAAACTTCTCTTTTCTCTAAAATACATGAAACATTAAAACATAAAATCTAAAGCTCCTAAAGCCAGGTTAGGCTCAGATAAAGAAGAAAGTACAGTAGGTCACTGCTAATGCCCACAGATGCACTATGGGCAGCACAAATTTCTGCTAAGCAACACTTTTACAGTCAAACCAGAAGTATGTTTTGTTTTATTTTATTTTGTTTTGTTTTGTTTTGTGTGTATGTGTTTAAATCACTTTATTCACCCATCATCTTTCATTTGAAACAACAAATGTTTTTGCTTAAAGTCCACTAATGAGTGAGTACATCCCCTGCTTATCCTTCTGATTTTGTGAGATCTCCCTCAGAAGGATATTCTCTAAATCATCCATTTACCTGCAAATTTTAGGATCATTATTTCTCACTGCTAAATAGTACTCCATTGTGTAGATGTACCACAGTTTGTTAATTCATTTCTCAGTTGAGGGGCATCTAGGTCATTTTCAGGTTCTTGCTATTATGAATAATGCTGCTATGAACATATTTGAGCTAATGCTTTAGGGGTGTAAATGTGTGTCTTTAGGGTATATGCCCGATAGTGGTATTGCTGGATCCTTGGGGAGATTGATTTCCAGTTTTCTGAGGAGCTGCCATATTGCACTCCAAAGTGACTGAATAAGTTTAAACTCCCACCAACAATAAAAGAACATTACACTTGCTCCACATCCTCTCCAGTATAGGCTGTCATCTATGTTTTTGATATTAGTCATTCTGACAGGTGTAAGGTGGTATCTCAAAGTTGTTTTGATTTACATTTCTTTGATGACTAAAGATGTTGAGCATTTTTTCAAATGTCTGAAAGACATTTGAAATTCTTCTGCTGAGAATTTTTTTTTTAGTTCAGAAATCCATTTTTTGATTGAGTTATTCAGGAATTTGGGCTCCAGTTTCTCGAGTTTTCTCTATATTTTAGAGATCAGTCCTCTGTCACTTGTAGGATTGGTGAAAATCATTTCCCATTCTGTAGGCTGTCTTTGTGTTTCAATGACTGTGTCTTTGTCCTTACAGAAACTTCTCAATTTCAGGAAGTCCCACTTATCCATTGTTGTTCTAAGTGTCTGTGCTACTGGTGTTATATTTAGGAAGTAACCATCTGTGACAGTGTGTTGGAGGGTATTTCCCACTTTATTTTCTATCAAGTTCAGTGTGCCTGATTTTATGTTGAGGTCTTTGATCTCTTTGGATTTGTGTTTTGTGCATGGCAATAGGCTTGGATCTATCTGTTGCCATCTACATACTACCATCTAGCTATGCCAACACAATTTGCTGAAGACGCTATCTTTTTTCCATTGAATATTCTTGACTTCTTTGTCAAAAATCAGGTGTTCAAAGGTGTTTGGGTTAATAATGTCTGTGTCTTCATTTTGAGTCCATTGATCCGCAAATCTTTCTTTATGCTAGTACCAGGCTGTCTTTAATACTGTAGCTCTATAGTATTACTTGAAGTCAGGGATGGTGATGTATCCTGGGGTTATTTTGCTGAGCAAAATTGTTTTGGCAATCCTGGCTTTCCTGTTATTCCAAATGAAACTGAGTATTGTTCTTTCAAGGTCTGTAAAAAATTGTATTGGGATTTTGATGGGAATTGCATTGAATCTGTAGATTGTTTTTGGTGAGATTGCAGTTTTTACTATGTTGATTCTACCTATATAGGAACTTGAGAGATTTTTTCCATTTTCTGACATCCTCTTCAATTTCTATACTCAGTTATTTAAAGTTTTTGTCAAACAGATCTGTTACTTCTTTGGTTTTAGTTACACCATGGTAGTTAATGCTATTTGCAGCTATTATAAAGGATGATGTTTCCCTTATTTCTTTTTCAGCTTGTTTGTTTTTAGTGTATAGGAGGGCTACTGATTTTTTTTTAAAATTTTATCCTATATCCTGCTTCATTGCTGAGTGTGTTTATCAGCTGCAGAAGTTCCCTGGTAGAATTTTGTGGGTCACTTATGTATACAATCATATTATCTGCAAAAAGAGATAGTTTCCCTTCTTCTTTTCCAATTTGTATCCATTTAATCTCTTTTCATTCTGTTATTGCTTTCGCTATAACTTTAAGAACAATGTTGAATAAATAAGGAGAGAGGGGACAGCCTTGTCTAGTTTCTGATTTTAGAGGAATTGCTTTGAGTATTTCTCCATTTAGTTTTAGTTGCTGGCAACTTCTCCTGTAAATGTCCTTTATTGTACTTAGGAATTTTCCCTGTATTCCTAATCTCTCTAGGACTTTTATCATAAAGGAATATTAGACTTGTCAAAGGCTATTTTGGTATCTAAGGAGATTATCATGTGTTTTTTTTTTTCCTCTTCAATTTGTTTATATGACAGATGACATTTATAACATTTTGTATGTTGAATCATCCCTCCATTTAGGGGATGAAGCCTACTTGATCATTGTAGATGACTTTATATATATATATATATATATGCATATATATATATTGTTATAAGCAGTTTCCCAGAATTTTGTTGAGTATTTTTGCATAAATGTTCATGATAGAGATTGGTCTATAATTCTCTTTCTTAGTTGTATCTTTGAGTGGTTTGGGTATCATGGTGATTGTGGCCTCATAAAAGGAATTTGGCTGTGTTCCTTCAGTTTCTACTGTAGGAAACAGTTTGATGAGTATTGGTATTTGTTTTTCTTTGAATGTCTGGTAGAATTCTGCAGTAAAACCATCTGGATCTGGGCTTTTTTTTTATTTGGGAGACTTTTAATAACAGCTCAATTTCCCTTGGTGTTATAGGCCTGTTTAAATCTTTAATCTCTTCTTGATTTAATTTTGGTAATTGGTACTTATCCAGAAAGCTGTCCATTTCTTTTAGGTTTTCCATTGTAGTAGAGGATATATTTTCAAATTATGACCTCATAATTCTCTGGATTTACTGGGTGTCTGTCATTATATCTCTCTTTTCATTTCTGATTCTGTTAATTAGGCTACTCTCTTTTTGTTACTTTGGATAGGAGTTAGTCTATATTATTGACATTACCAAAGAACCAGCTTTTTGATTCATTGATTCTTTGTATCGTTCTCCATGTTTCTATTGTACTTAATTCAGCTCTACGTTTTATTATTTCCTGCTGCTTATTCCTTCTAGGTGAGTTTGCTTCTAATTGTTCTAAAGCCTTCAGTTCAGTTGTTAGGTCTGTTTTGTGAGCTTTCTCTATGAATTTTCCTCTTAACACTGCTTTCATTGTGTCTCATAAATTTGTGTATGTTGTGAATTCATTTTCATTAAATTCTAGAAAGTCTTTGATTTCTTTCTTAATTTTTTACCTGACCCAAAGGTGGTTAAGTGTAGGGATGTTCAGTTTTTATGAGTCTGTAGGCTTTCTGTGATTTTTGTTGTTGTTGAATTTTAACTTTAGGCCATGGTGTTCTGATATGATACAATGAGTTATTACTCTTTTTTGTATCTATTGATATTTGCTTTATGACCAAGTATGTGGTCAATTTTAGAGAAATTTCAATGGGGTTCTGAGAAATATATACATTCCCTTGTGTTCAGATGAAAGCTTCTGTAAATATCTGTTAAGTCCATTTGCATCATAAAATCTGTTAGACTCCTTATATATTTGCTGAGTCTTTTTCTGGTTGATCTATCCAAGGGTGAAAGTGGAATATTGAAGTCTGCAACTATTAGAGAGGAACATTAAGTGATATTTAAGCTTTACTAGTATTTCTTTCACTTATGAAGGTGCCCTTATATTAGAGGCATAAATATTAAGGATTGAGATCTTATCTTAATTGATTTTTTCCTGATATGAATAAGTAATATCTGTCCTGGTCTCTTTTGATTGACTTTAGTTTGATGTCTACTTTGTTGGATATTAGGATAGCAACACCAGCTTGTTCCTTGAGCTATTTGATTTGAAAGTCTTTTGCCAACCCTTTACACTGAGCTTGTGTTTGTCTTTGGAGTTGAGGTGTATTTCTTGTATGCAACAGTATAATAGCTTTTGTTTTTGTGTCCATCATGTTAGGGTGTGTCTTTTTATAAGAAAATTGAGTCCATTGATAAAAAGGGATATTAATGACCACTAATTGTTACTTCCTATTATTTTTGGTGATAGTTTGTGTGTATTTCCTTTTTTTGGATTTTTCTTCTGTGTGATTATCAATTGTTAGTTTTGCTGGGTATAGTAGTGTGTGTTGGCAGCCATGCTCTTTTAGTGTCTCTTTAACTTCTGACCAGGACCTTCTTGCTTTCATTGTTCATTGAATGAACAATGTCTGGTGTTATTCTGATGGGCCTGCCTTTATAGGTAAGTTGTTCTTTTTCATTTGCAGCTGTTAATATTTTTTCTTTGTTCTGTATGTTTTTTTTCTTGATTATTATGTGGTGAACAGACTTTTTAGGGGAGTCTAATCTATTTGGTGTTCTGTAAGCTTCTTGTATCTTTATAGGCATTTCCTTATTTAGGTTTTGAAAGATTTTATTGAATACATTATTTATGCCTTTGAGCTGCTATTATTTCCTTCTTCTATTCCTATTATACTCAGGTATGGCTTTTTCATGGTGTTCCAAGTTTCCTGAACATATTATGCCTTTTTTGTTTTTTGTGTTTTCTTTGAGTGGTTTTTCCCACTATTGAGTCTTTTACTCCAGAGATTCTTTCTTCCATCTCTTGGATTCTGTTGGTTATTCTTGTATCTGTAGTTCCAGATTGTTTTCTCACATTCTCTATTTCATCCTTTGCTTTGTTTTGTGCCTTCTTTATTGTTTCTGTTTCAATTTTTATGTCTTGGAATGATTCTTTCATTTGTTGGATTTCTCTTTTTTGGTTTTCTTTCAAAGATTTGTTTATTTCTTCCAATTTTTTTATTTGCTTTTTCTTCTATTTCCTTAAGGGAGTTTTTCATACCCTCTTTTAAGGCTTTTATAATCTTCATAAAGGTGTTTGTAATGTTGCTTAATTCTGTTTCCTCTTTATTTTTCTGTTCAGGTCTTGATGTTGTAGAGACATCAGCTTCTTCTGGTGGTGCCTTGTTGTTTAAATTCTTATATACATTCTTACACTGGCATCTGCCCACTGCTTTCTTGGTTCACTTATAGTCAGGTCTTAGTGGAAATAGTCTGTTGTGGCTATAGGGGTTGTGTGTCTCCTGTCTGCTCTGAACACAGAGTCTGCACAATTTCTTACTCTGTTCAGGCTATAGGATCCTTGCTGTCTGAAGCTACCTGAATTCCACTCTACCCCGGACATGATGGAGTCATGCTGTTCAGAGAGATATTTGTCCCTCTGTGATGATGCAGCCTGCCAGCAATCCTTATTTATGGTCAGAATTCCAAATTTACTAAAAACCAATATTTATTTGTCCTACAACTGACAACTTTTTTTATAAATTTTTATATAAATTTAAGCTTGAATTAATTTATACACACATATAAATAATTATAAAAGGTATATATTTAAATATATAAATTTTTATGTAATTATTATTTGGAGATGGCAGGTGTTGATTTTGACATCAAATATTTCATATAGTACATTCTTCAGAATTAGTTTTATGCCATGTCTTCAAATATATCTTGTTTTGTGCATTGTTAAGATCTCCTATTTTGAATATATAAATTGCCATAACAGCCATACTTGAATCATGTTTTAATTAAAACCCAAGTATGTCCTAAGGTCAGGAATTGGATTTTCTCCCTGTGTATCTCAGATTGGCCTAACATAACCTATGCTAGATTAGGACTTGTGATCCCTCTTCACTGACTTTTCAGGTGATGAAATTACTAGACTGCACAGTGAGAACAATCAATGTTAATAAATTACTTGATTATACTGACTAATCTTAGATGAAATACTTCCAAGATTACCCTCATTCTTAATATACTTTTTGCAAATAAAATCCAAAATGTAAGTTTTTGCTTAGATTTTGATTTTTATTTCAAAGAAATATAAACACACATCTAATTATATTTTCATATAATATCTGATTTTTGTATCAAATAGATAATGAAATGTTAGTGGACAATAATATTTTTAGCAAATTAAACTTATGTGTAAATATATATCACATATATGTAACTTTAGGAAACATTGAATCTAACATTTCTGCTTGTAATAAAATTAATCAGAAGTTTCCTAAGTGGGTCCTATATAAAAGATCATGTTACATCATTTGTATGGAGGACTTTGTCAGATAATGGAAATTACTTTTTAAATACAAGGTATTTCTTCCAAAAATAAATTACAAAATATATATTATATTTTGTAACTCTCCAAAATGCTTTTCTTTCATAAAGATGAGGACATTATTTTCTTTTATTTCTTCTGTGTGTGTGTGTTATTACTAAGATTATTTCTAAAGTTATATTATTAACTTAGTTTTCTATTTGTTTCTTTGTGTGTACTTGAGTGTTCATGAAGATGGAGACCAGAAGAGGATGTCTGACCCCTAAGGACTGAAGTTAAAGGTGATTTCAAAGCATCCGATATGAGTGCTTAGATCTGAGCTGGAAGAACCCTATGTGCTCTTAAGTGTTGAACTCTCCCTCTAGACCTCTGAACCAAAGTTCATTGGAATTCTAGACAAAAGCTAGTCAACTATGTCAGCAGCTCCAGACAACAGACAAAGCTCAGAGAAAGTCTTTTGAAACTCAGGTTAATGTTTTTCTTTTGTGTCACAAAACTACTTTTCCAATTTCTTTTTTTACTATGTAGATTTGTGAATTAGAAGTAAAAAACGTCATGAGATGAAAATCATGAAGTCTAGTCTAGAATCTTAAAGGATTCTCAGAGATCATCTAAGATGAGTAAAGACTTGTTTTAATTTGGTTGAAAAATATTGACAATTATTCCTTATATTTTTTTCTTGTCAAAGATTGAGAGGGTCAAATGAATTAGATTCATGAAATTATCAGGTTAATATTCATACCTACATAACTACTGCCACCGAATTGTATGGGCAGCTTTCATTTGATGTAACATTCTTAATGAATGTCAATAGATTCTCTCTTACAGTTGACAGGCAAAATTTTTACTTTGATTCAAGAACAAAGCAATTCTATTAAAATTCTACACTTGTCAAGAGATTTTGATTAACATTTGACATCAATTTGGGGCTCTGAAGAATTTTAGTGGAGGTTACTCAGGATTTAATATCTTGGAACACACACTTAAGTATATTACCTCAGAAGTACTGCAGACCCCATAGTAGGAAGTCATAGTCTGAAATACTAAGTTGATTTAGTGCCTTGGAAACAATGTTAGAAAGGGTTGCTAAAATGCAGATATGGGAGTAGCAGATAGGATCCATTTGCTCTTCTCTCAGATTATTTAATTACTATCATTCAGTTCCCCAATTCACTGGATAACAATCAAATTCACCCACTTAATTGTAACTGTTTTATGTGATTTATAGCTTGGCAATAGAATTCAGAATTAGGTAGTATATTCTCATCTGTCTCCATCTCCACTAAAATGTGCAATCTATAAAAGATTCTTGATGCAGTTTCTGCTTACAGTCATATTTTTAAATAAAGTGAAGCATTTTAAATAACAATTCACTGGGTGGCTATTTGATCTTTTTGGTTTGAGTTATTGAATGACCTTATAAAATAATTCTGGAAAAAAATAACTATGTTTAATAAAAACCCATCTGAATTGCTTCAGGTAATAAAATGTATGAGTTTTGTGAATATCAAAATTAATGCAATTTTTTCCTTGCTGTCAAAGTTTTAAATTCTCTGAAGCATCAGGGATATTGGAAATTGAGGTTGAGACAAGCAAACTACCCTAGAGAAAAATAAAAATGAAATAATAAAGTAAAATAACAGATAGGAAAAACATTTTTATATTTAATATGTCATGTTCTAAGATGTTTTGGTAAAATATTAAGCACTTGTCTAATTTAAGTTTATTTGGTTTCTATGTCTACCTGACTAGTTAATATTGTTTCTTAAGAAATCAAAAATCTTAATGGGTAATTTAGTATTAATATTTATAGATATATTTTATTCATTCAAAAGTAAATATGTACATTTGTAAATATAAATGTTTATCACAAATTTATTTTTCAATAATTTTTACTTTAAGTTTTGAAATAGAAGAGCACATTAATTATTTTTAAAGAAATTATACTTGGGAGGCTAGACTTCTAGACACAAAGAAATGGAGTTCTGTATTTATATTAAATCACATATATTAATTAAGTCAAAATGAATTAAAGAACTAAATATTAAACCTGAAAATTATAAAAGTCTTGTGAGAAAAAATACTGTGCATATTTTCATTTAGTTTGGATTTGACAATGCTTTCTTAACATTGAAATAAAAAATTCAGGATTGGAGGTAAGTGGATAAACATACATAGTCAGGAATCCCTGAAGCATATACATTTATATGTTTCATGTTTCACATCTGCATGGAAGAACATTCATAACCTCACTGTATTTTAATAGCTATAAAGGGCTAAACAAATAAAAAACTAAGAACTCTGTTTAGGTACATCAAAATAACACAGTCATACTTTCTGTAAACCAGTCAAAATATTGATTTATGTTCTACATGGATCTGTCAGAGAAATGGTATTACTTCATCGCAGAGAGAAAAGAGGGACAGAAAGATGCACAGAAACATGTGCTAAAGTAGAAAAACAAGGGATCTGAGGTTGGGAATGAAATAAAAATTATAACTAACAAAATGATGGAAGTTCAGAGCAGTCAAGTCAGGTGTAAAAACTGAGGATGTGGTGTTAGTGTGAGGGACACACACCCTTGATATTTATTTTCAGGGTCTCTGACAAGCTTGGGGAATAGTTGTTGGGGGCAAATAATAATTTGTTTCTGACAATAAAAGGAGAAAATTGTTGCTTTTTATACATTTCAGGGAAATCTATTTCTTTAAACCTGTCTGCTTTGGGGGAATGATTATTTAATTGAGACTAAATTTTAGTGACTAATGTTGTTGAGTTTTCATTAGAACATATGTACTTCAGGAAAGGGAACCATCAAGCAGTTCAGTGTATTTTGTTTATAATAAGCATTGAGTTTTTCAAGAATTTAGATAAATGGAAGCAACAGAAATTCCTTATTAAAAGAAATTGGTCAATCTGAGGATATGATGCATTGTCTAATCCTAAGTGTATGGCAGTCTAGGAAAAACAATATTATACAGGCTAGGAAATAACCAGAAAATCTGGAGTTGGGAGAATTTGTGATAAGTAAAACAAAGGGTATTTTTAGGGCACTGAAAATACTGCAGAATAATGAAATGGTGAGCCATTTGAATCCAAAAAGAATCAGTCAGAGCCAACAGAACATACAATACCAGAAGCCAAGCTTAATATACTCCTAGATTTTAGTTGATTGCAATAGATAATGTGGATTAATTAGTTGTAGCAAGGATTTACTGTAGTATAGAATGTTAATGATGGGTCTTGAGGAGAAAAAGAGAGGAAGATGTGGGGAGGAACTTGGAGGAATGGAAAGAGAGGAAGCTTAAGTCAAGGTATAATGTATAAAAGAAAAATAAATAAAAATCAAAGTCAGCCACTTATTACCACATATAATATTGTTTTTATAGCTTGACATAAACAACGTAGAAATGTATAAATATTTATATGGTTTAGTTGTCTTTGCTGTGTAGTTTGTAAGATTTATATTTCTTTTTGAAAGGGTTTCATTGTTCTTAGAGCAAAAATATATTTTTCTTTAATTTTTTTTAAAAAATATAAAAAGAATTTAATATGAAGGCTATAAAAAACAAATTTCACCAGAGAAGGCAGGAATCCCAAAGTGAGTCAAGTAGGTCTGGCATATTCAGTTGACATAGGACCAAGTCCCTCCCCTAAGTATCAAGGCCAGTTCATCGCCAGGGATAGACTCTGGTTCAAGTGAAAGAGGCTGCAGAAACTGCCCATGCTTTTTGACTGTCATCCATATTTAGAGGGTCCAAATCCATTTCTTGAAGGTTTGTCAGCTGTTGCAGTCTGCTAGAGCTCCCAACAGCATGGGACTATCTGATCCTTGGGTCTCTCCATCATGGTCCAGATCCCTCAGCTCTTGCAAGCTCTCCTCCCTCTCTTCAGATGGACCAGTAGCTTATCCAGTGTTTAGCAATGGATTTCTGCATCTGCCTCCATCAGCTGCTGAGTTAAAGTTGTGTATTGTTAATTAGGGTGGTTACTCATATGGTAAAAAGGAAAGGCCAGTTTAGGCACCCTCTCCACCTTTGCTTGGAGTCCTAGCCCTGCTCATCTTGTGGGTTCTTGAGTGTTCCCTATACCAGATTTCTCTCTCTTGCTTCCTCTCTCAGGATATCTACTTCTTTCCTCTCCCTCTTTGTTGCCTGCACACACTATCCCATTCTCTCATGTTCTTTTGTCACCTCCACTGGCCCTCCCCCATGATCACAATTTTCTCTGGAGCTCTCATTTATTTCCCCTGAACAGGGGGATCTATAAATATCTCTTAATTTTCTCCTGTTACCTAGTTGCTGAGGAAAGTGGGGAGGGTGCTGTACACTGTAGCTTGGTTATAATTTGCTTTAAGTCTAAAATCCTCTTATGAGTGAGTACATACCACGTCTCTCTTTCTGGTTTGTGTTACCTTACTCAGGATGATACTCTCCAGATTCAGCCATTTGCCCACAAAATTCAGAATGCCTTTTTTTTTTCTGCTGAGTAGTAATCCATTGTGCAAATTGTGCAAATGTACCAAATTTGTTAATCCATTCATCAGTTGAGGGTCATCTAAGTTGGTTCTAGGTTCTGGCTATTACATATAATGCTGCTATTAACATACTTGTGCTGATGCTTTTGGTGAAAGAATATGCACCTCTTGGTTAGATGCCAAATAGTGGTATTGCTGCATCACTGGGTAGGATGATTCTTAGTTTTCTGAGGAACTGCCATACTGATTTCCAAAGTGTCTGTTCAAGTTTACTTTCCCAGCAGCAATGGCGGTGAGGGTGAAACAGAAAGGCTAAGGAAGGACTGGGAGAAGGAAAGAAAGTGGGAGCAGTAGTAGGTATTGGTCAAAAAATTTAATAGATAAAAAATATAAAAAGAGTAGAAGTAGTGATTTGAGGATTTGCCAATGCTTAAAAATTAGTACAAAAGGAGAATTTAACTGAGAGAAAGATGCCACTAAAATATTCCAAAGATAAGGAGTATGTTGATCACATCTATTAGAAATTAGGATGCTAGAACATAGACTACTTAACTTCTATATATATTGTTACTGGTCACGTCACAGGTCTCTGGTAAAAACAGCTAATAGGATACTTATCCATGGAGAGAACAGAAACCCTTTGTGTAAATATCACTCTACAGTAAGCTGGAGAATCATGACTTTCAGAAGAATTTCTTAGCTTTGCTGTGCTGGATGCTGTAAATCTCAATTTAATGATGCTTTGTTATGTATTTACTATTTCTTTGTCTCACCTACAAACCCCCATTAAAAACCAAAAACATGGTTGTAGTGGTGATGCCATGCATTATATAAAACAATAACAACAAGTTTGCCACACAATTTTTCTGGGAACTTAAAACTGCTGTGAAAAACAAAGCAGTTTTTTTTTTTTTTTTTTTTTTTTTTTTTTTTTTTTTTTTTTTTTTAAGATAAGCATCATTGGTTCATCAAAAGAAGTAAGTCCCTGGGTAAAAAAGTAAGCAACAGATGAACAGATGGTAATTTAAGGTGTTAATATTTATATATTTAAAGAAACATTTTATTTTTAAAGATAAAAACACAATTATAGGTCAGATTAAGTTAGGAAACCAGATCTGTCAGGAGTAGATGCTGAACTAAGCCACATTGGAACCTTGGGACCTCCTGTCCTGCTGGGGAGGAGACAAAGTGATAAGGAGAAGAGAGAGTGACTGGAATGGGTGTGAGGGGTAGGGAATTTGAACAAGGGATAAAATATATGACTTTATTCATAATAAAAAATGTGAAAAAAAAGACAGGTCAATGATGTAATAGGTCTATTTTTAAAGGCATACAACTTGCCTACATAGATACATGTTCAAATCACTAACTCTGAAACAAATGTAAATTAAACAATGGTAACATATGACTTTACATCCATTATCATATAAACAAAAGTAAATAAATCAGAAGAATAGTAAGGGTTGGTGAGAGTGTGGACAATTAAGAATTTTTGTGTACTATTGATTTGAGATTTGAAGTGTATTAGTAAAACCACTGTGCATTTAGTCCAGAACTTAAATGAAATTTAATTTCAACACAATGAAAATTACTACACTATGGCTTAGCTGTTCCACCTCTGCATACTTATTTACAAAATGTTTGAGAACAGGGTTTTGTAGAGCAGTTTATGTGACCAATAATTGCAACTTTATTGCTAGTGATCATGGAATAGAAGAAATAGAAATATGTAGGACAAATAATATATCACTCATTCCCCAAAACATTTTTCTTAGAGTTGAAGTTAAAGTATTACTCTACATCCTAAATAGCATAGTCTAGGCATACACACACACACACACACACACACACACACACACACAAATCTATAATGAGTCCACTTGCCTGCATTTGAAAGAAAGCTTTCAATTTCAATATAATTGAGACACTCAAAATGATTCTATTTTTGTTCCCAGCATATTGGTAGAAAAAAAGAACTTTCAAAGATGTAAAGTCCTCTTTTTTAGAGTTTACTAGCTATAAAGATCTATTTCACAATATTAAAATGCATTTAACAAAAAAATTTGCAGGTTTTTATTGTTAAAAATTTAAATGTTTCTTATAATGTATTTATTGAATCTGTTATTGATGAGGCATTGTTTTATATACTGCCTATAAAATATTGCTTTTAAAAATGGCTTTATTTTTATGGCTAAAACTGAATACTAATACTTTTGACTGAATAATTTATAGTTAATAAAAGCTTATGGAAACCACAGTTTAGGAAGCTGCAGAGTGCTAAGGCTAAAAGAAAGCTCCTGTGTAGAAGTAGTTTTGCTACATGTTTTCATATCACATGGCAAAAAAGAAAAGAAAAGAAAACCCAATGGAATGACAATGAGAAATCTCTGTCTGTGACACATCTATCCTTGTTATAAGGACCCTGGCCCTATAAGAGTGACATTAATCTATACATTAGGACAGTGCTCTCATTAATTTACTAATTCATTCATAAAAACAGTTCCTACATTAATATATTTTTGAGGTTAGAAGGATTACATTCTATTACATGAATTATATGATGTACAAGTTCTGCATTGTTCTAGCATGCCAAGGTCAGGAAGAAAGGAGAAATCTGCCAAGACTGACTAAGCAGGTGGGGCCCTTGAAGTAAAAGACAAGAAAGGAGTAGTTTGTTTTAAGGTAAGGAAATACAGTTCTGGAAAGAACCTGTGAAGCATCCAAAGTTTGTTGCTTATTTTACTTCACAAGAAAGAATAGAAATGATCATTGAATTTGGTGAATTTGAAATCATTACATTCTTTTCCTATACATTCTTTTATTCTTATAAAGAAGTAGTACCAACAAGAAACAGCAAATAGCCCCCTGGTAAGTGCTGGGTTTATAAAGACCTTTTCCATCCATGATGAAATGCTTAATGACTAGTCATGAGCAGACATCCATTACAGTTGTGTATGTAACTGCAACCTCGTGTCTCTTCTCGAAGGCATTTCCTCACATTCATTTCTGTCTTCCATTGTTCACTCTTTCTGTGCTGTTTTACAGGATTTTAGGGTATAACTACTAGGTGTTCTAGCTAAGCACTTAGAGGTTGTTTATTCTCTAAACATCTGCTAGAATTGACTATCTGTGTTAAACTCTTTGTATCTTATCCACCATAGACTAAAGTTAGAGTTCAACAACAACAAAAATTACAGAAAGTGTACATATGTATTCAAACTGAATACATCTCAATTAAACCACCTCTGGGTCAAGGAAGAAGTAAAGAAAGAAATCACAGACTTCCTAGAATTCAATGAAAATGAATCCAGAACATACTTAAACTTATGGGACACGTGGAAATCAGTGCTAAGAGAAAAATTCATAGAACTAGATGCCTACATGAAAAACCAAGAAAAATCTCACAAAAGAGACTTAACATCACATCTGAAAGCTCTAGAAAAATTAGAAGCAAATACATCTAAAAGGAGTAGAAGGTAGGAAAAAAAAACTCAGGGCTAAAATTAATAAAGTTGAAACAAGGAGAACACTACAAAGAATCAATGAATCAAAGAGTTGGATCTTTTAGAAAGTTAACAAGATAGATAAACCCTTAGCCAAACTAACCAAAAGACAGAAAAAGAATATCCAATTTAACAGAATCAGAAATGAAAAGGGGGACATAACAACAGACACCCAGGAAATTCAGAAAATTATTGGGTCATACTTTGAAAATCTATACTCCACTAAAATGAAAAACCTAAAAGAAATGGATAGCTTTCTGGATACGTACCACATACCAAAATTAAATTAAGATCACATAGATGATGTAAAATACACCTATAACCCCCAAGGAAATGAAAGTTATTATTAAAAGACTCCCAACGGGAACAAAAGCCCAGGCCAGAGACAGTGCAGAATTCTATGAGACATTCAAAGAACTAATGCCAATACTGCTCAAAATGTTTAATACAACGGAAACCAAAGAAACATTTCCAAAGTGTTTTTTTTATGAGGTTATAGTCTCCATGATACCCAAGACACTCCAAGATGCAAGAAAGAAAGAGAAGTACAGACTAATGTCCCTTGTGAACAATGGCGCAAAAATACTCAATAAAATGGTAGCAAGCCAAACTCAACATATCAAAAGTTACCTCCAACATGAACAAGTAGGCTTCACTCCAAAGATGCAAGGATGGTTCAACATATGAAAAACTGTCAATGTTATTCATCATATAAACAATCTGAAAAAAAGAAAACACATGATCATCTCCTTAGATGCTGAAAAAGCCTTTGATGAAATCCAACACTCCGTTATGATAAAAGTCCTGGGTAGATCAGAAATAAAGGGAAAATTCCTAAACATAATAAAGGCAATATACTGAAATATTTGCTTTATATAGAATTTTATGACTGATTTTATAAAAGCTATAGAAACTAGTTTTCAGAGACTCTACGTTAGCCTTACTTTCTACCCTTCTTCATAGATATTTCTAGAGATTTAAGAAGAATTGTATAGCAGATGTATCAGCTGCATCTGGGAAATATATCACAGTTGTTCTTTGCATTATTACTAGTTGTGGGTCTCTGTAACAGTCACCATACATTGTTCAAAGATTCATCTTTGATGAGTAATGCTACACTTACTTGTGAATATTATGATAAGCATTTTGAATGCAGTTAGGAAATATATTCACTTAATGTATGTGTAATTTTATCACCTGCCTTATCTACACTGACTGATAATTACTTATGTCTCATCTGTTTCTTTACCCATTGTTCTAATGCTATGGTATAATACATTGATTATACTTCAAATATTTAATCAATGTGAAGCAAAACTCACTGGACTTTTAATTTTTTAAATGTTTAATTTTATTTCCTGATAAGAGAGAAGAGACTTACATTCTTATTTCTAAAGGACATCAATCCATATTATTATGTGCATGTGTGTTACATTTCTCTGGTTTTCAAATGAGATGTCACAAATGACAAGTTTATTTATTTAATAATACTTGGAAAATGTTATACATAAATTAAATATTTCTTTACTTATATCCCATTTTAAGTATTTATGTATTCTTATTTTGTTGGAGTATGCATATCTTTCCTACTTATATGTACAATGGTCCTGTGGGCCTGATGCCCTAGAAATTCAAAAAAGAGTGTCAGATCCCCTGTAACTGTAGTTATAGACAGTTGTAAACTAACATGCTTACACTGGTAACCTGATTTGACTCAATTTAAATTACCTTTAACCACTGAGCCACCTCTCCAGCACCTGTATTCCATTTTATTTTCAACGTTGATGTGTTCAATTTTTAAGATATTTCTTGTTATATTACACACATCTTAACTGCATATATTCCATATATTTCAGTTTTGAATTTTTTTCATCTTTCACCTTGGGTAAAATTTGTCAATTATACTGCTTTTTCTATTGCTGTGAAGTGACACCATGACCAAGGCACCTTATAAAAGAAAGCTGGAGTTTGCTTACAATTTGAGAGGATTAAATCATGACCTTCACAGCCAGGAACACACTAGTAGACAGACATAGAACTAAAGTAGTAATTGAGAACTGACATCCTGATCGGCATGTTGGAGCCAAAGACAAATACAAGTTTTCAATTGGACTTTTGAATGTTCAAAGCCCATCCCCAATGACATCTCTTCTCTAACCAGCAACATCTTTTAATCTTCCCCCAAACAGAACCATCAGCTAGGTACAGAAAATTCATATATATAATCTTATTAGAGCCTTTCTCATTCATACCATCAGAGCTCAACCATTGTATGAGAAGACCAGAATCTCCTAAGGTAGCTGAATCAGAAGAAAATGACCTTAAAAACATCTTTATGGAGATGACAGAGGAAATATAATATAATAAATATATAAATTTTTTAATAAAGAAAAAAGAGAGAGATTTAATTGCAAAAAAAAAGGAGTAAACAAAAAACTTCATTAAAAAAATTGAAGAAAATATAACCAAGAAACTAGAGAAAATCAATAAAGAATGTGGAGGGGCGATACAGATGAAGAAAACTATTCAAGGTTTGAAATAGCAACAAAGAAAAGATAAACTGAGGAAATTCTGTAAATGGAAAATCTAAGTAAGCAAACAGGAACTACAGACTCAAACATTACAAGCAGAATAGAAGAGATGGAGAAAAGAATTTCAGGAACTGAAGAAAGAGCTATATCAGTCAAAAAAAAAGTGTTTAAACTAAAAATCTTGTGCACAAGTCATCCACAAATTCTGGGACACTCTTAAAAGACCAAACCTAAAAATAATAGGAATAGAAGGAGAAGAATCTCATCTCAAAAATCTAGATAATATATTTAACACAAATATAGAAGAACATTTTCCTAACATAAAAAAAAAAATGACAAGCCTATAAAGGTACAAGAAGCTTATAGAAAATCCAATAGATTGGATCAGAAAAGAGAATCTCCATGCCACATAAAAATCAAAACATTAAACATACAGAACAAAAATGAGATGTATCACATAATTTTCATTTATAGTCATGACAAAAAGCTTCAAGGGAAAAATGCCAAGTAATAAATATAGGCAGATGTAAGATAATCACACCAGTCTTTTCTACTAAGACCATAAAAGCCGGAAGGACCTGGCCTGATGTCCTGCAGATTCTTAAGAGATCACAGATGTCAGCCCAGCCCACTATACCCAGTGAAACTTTCAATTACCAAGATGTAGAAAACAAGATATTATATGACAAAGAAAATTTTAAGAAGTATGTGTCTAAAAATCCAGCCCTACAACAGGTACTATAATGAAAATTTCAATCCAAAATGGTAAATTACTCATAAAAACAAAAGCAACAGATCATGTCTCTCAGCAAAACCCAAAGAAGAGAAACACACACACACACACACATATACACACACATTCCATCACCATCACCTCTTCCAACAACAACAACAGTAACAGGAATTATCTATTGTACAAATTCTATTTAGTATTATAAAAAAATAACCACAGAGAGAGGCATTGGGGAAAAGATAGACTATGAGACAGCCAATTATCACCTAGCCAACTCCTCAGGCCAAATGGGGTAAGTCCTACCTTCATTTGTCCTCAGATTGTCTGGTTGGTCAGATAGAATTCTAAGCTCCTCCTGGCTTGTATTTCTTTCCCTGTCCAACTATATTATTTTCTGGTTCAACTCTCCTAGATGAGAATTAAAGGTGTGTGCTACCACTGCCTGACTGTTAGGCCTTGAACTCACCGAGATCTAGATGGATCTCTGTGCCTGGAGTAATGGGATTAAAGGCAGGGATCATGATTCCCTGAACTTCACAGCTTGGTACTGTGGCGACTTATCCTCAGATATTCCAGACTATTTTTTTTTAATTAAAAATACAATATATCACCATAATTAACAATCAATGATCATTAATGTCCTACAATATTAAAGAACTTGATTTGTCAGAAGCAAGGTCCAAGGACCTAAGAAGCAAACTGGTGTAAATATCTTGTTATCTAACAAAATATGCTTCAAATCAAAATTAGTCAAAAGAAATACATTTCATACTCATTAAAGGAAAAAAATCTACCAGATGAAGTCTAAATTCTAAACATCTATACCCTAAATAAAAGGGAACCCACATTTGAAAAAAAAAAAAGCATTACTAAATCTTAAGTTTGGTGCTTAGCCAATCATCAGAGAGCCTTCATCTAGCAACTGATGAAAACATGGATAGACCCTCAGCTAAACATGCCTAGCTGAGGAAATCATGCTGAGAGAAGAAAGGAAAGACTGTAGGAGTCACAGAAGACAAGAATGTCACAAGAATACCCAGTGAATCAAGCAACCTGAGATTTTAGGAGCTCATAGAGTCTGAAGCAACAACCCAGGAACCTGAATGGGACTGACATAGGCTGTTTGAATGTATGAGACAGTTGTATATGTTGGTCTTCTAGTGGGACTCCTAACTGTGAAAGCAGGGCTTATCTCTGAATCTTTTTCTGCCTTTTGGAACTATATTACTCATACTGTATAGCCTTGCCCAGCTTCAATACAAAGGGAAGTTCTTAGTCTTACTGCAACTCGATATGCCATGTTTTGTTGATGTCCATTAGCGGCATGCCCTTTTACAAATATAAATGGAGGACAGGAGGTGCTGGGGAGGAAATGATGGAGGAAAATCTTTGGTCAGGATATGAATAAAAAAATATATTTAAAACAAAGAGAGAAACAAACAATGAAGAAACAATGAAGAAAAGCTAAAGAAAATACACATTCACAGCTATAAACATAAATAACTGCATGTCCAACACTGAAGTAGAGTGTTCTTGGTTCTAATTAAAAGGGCAAAGACAAACTATTGTATTTCTTTTCCTACTTAAGATATAATGGACATCCGGTTCCAGGACGGGGTGCAGTCTGTAGAGTGTGTCCTAGGGCACTCTGGAGCAGGTGGAGATAAACTCTGCCTGTCACGGTCCCCCCAGCTGCTGCTGAGGGAGTTTGCAGGGCCACTACCCCACCTCCAATTGGTCAAACAGAGAAAGATTGAAGACTTGAAATTCAGTCCCCTGCACAGTGCAGAAGTAGTGATTGAGTAGACCTTTGCCTCAGAGGTCACAGGAGACACACAAGCCCGAGTGCCACAACTGACCAGGAGCCACCTAATCGTGAACCACTAAAGCCATGGGCAAACGTCAGTGCAAAAACATACATAATAATATAAAGAACAACAAGGTAACTCCAGAAGAAAGTGGCGATCCTACAAATACAAGACCTGTACTGAGAAATGAAGAGGAAACAGAAGGAAGTAAAATCAAAAATTCCTTTTTGATGATCATCGAAGCTCTAAAAGAAGATATAAAAAAAAGCCTTGAAGAAATAGAAGAAAATGCAAAAAAAAAAAAATTGGAAGAGATGAACAGATCTATGAAGAAACAAGCCAAGAACTAAAAGCTGAAATGGAAGCAATAAAAAAGGCACAAAATGAGACAAAGATGGAAATAGAAAATCAGAAGAAAAAAGCTGGAACTACAGATACAAGCATAACAAACAGAGTTCAAGAGATGGAAGATAAATCTCTGAAGTGGAAGACTCAGTAGCTCAAATAGATATATCAGTCAAAGAAAATAGTAAAACTAAAAAAGCCATAACTCAAAATGTTCAAGAAATCTGTGACACTATGAAAAGACCTAATTTGAGAATAATAGGAATAGAAGAAGGAGAAGAATACCAGCTCAAAGGCACAGATAATGTTTTCAATAAAATCATAGAAGAAAACTTCCCTAACCTGAAGAAGGAAATGCCTATAAAGGTACAACAAGCTTACAGAACACCAAATAGATATGATCCCCAAAAAAGTCAGCGTGCCACATTATAATCAAGCCACAAAACATACAGAACAAAGAAAAAATTTTCAGAGCTGCAAAAGAAAAGGGCCAATTTACATATAAAGGCAGACCCATCAGAATAACGCCTGACTATTCAATGGAAACTATGAAAGCTAGAAAGGCTTGGTCAGAAGTTATACAGACACTAAAAGAGCATGGCTGATAAACTAGAATACTATACCCTGAAAAATTATCCATCACCATAGATGGAGTAAACAAGATATTTCATGACAAAGTCAGACTGAAAGAATATCTATCTACCAATCCAGCACTACAGAGAGTATTAGAGGGAAAACTCCAACCTAAGGACCACAGATACACCCACAAAATCACAAACAAACAATAATCCCACAGAAGACTACTCCAGAGAAAGGAAATATAAACAAGATACTAGCAAAAATGGCAGGAACTATCAATCAATGGTCACTAATTTCCCTTAATATCAATGGACTCAACTCTCCTATAAAATGTCACACACTAACAAGATGGATACAACAACAGAAGCCATCCTTCTGTTGCCTACAAGAAACACATCTCAACCACAAGGACAGACACAGGCTTAGAATAAAGGGTTGGGAAAAGATTTTCCAGTCAAATGGTCCTAAGAAACAAGCCGGGGTTGCAATCCTAATATCTAACAAAGTAGACTTTAAGCTAAAATCAATTAAAAGTGACCAAGATGGTCACTACTTATTCATCACAGGAAAAATTGGTGACGAGGAGATTTCAGTCTTGAATATTTATGCCCCTAATATAAGAGCACATGCTTATGTAAAAGAAACACTGCTAAAGATCTAATCCCACATCAATTTTTACACCCTAATAGTGGGAGACTTCAATACCCCACTTTCAACCATGGATAGATCAACCAGACAGAGACTCAACAGAGAAATAAGGAGTCTAAAAGAGGTTATGATGCAAATAGATTTAATAGATATGTACAGAAGCTTCCACCCACATGAAAAGGAATATACATATTTCTTAGCCGCTCATTGAACTTTCTCCAAAATTGACCACATAATTGGTCATAAAGCAAATATCAACATATACAACAAAAATGGAAATAATCCCTTGTAATATATCGGACCACCAGGGCCTAAAGTTAGAGATCAACAACTTCAAAACCCAAAGAAAGCATGCTAACTCATGGAAACTAAACATTACTCAAGTGAACCATCTCAGGGTCAAGGAAGAAATTAGGAAAGAAATCAAAGTCTTCCTAGAATTCAATGAAAATAAATCTACAATGTATCAAAACTTGTGGGACACAATGAAAACAGTCTTAAGAGGAAAATTCATAGCGCTAGATGCCTATATGAAAAACCTAGAGAAATCCCATACTAGAGACCAAACAGCTCAGCTTAAAGCCTTAGAACAATTAGAAGCAAACTCAACTAGAAGGAGTAGATGGCAGGAAATAATCAAACTTAGAGCTGAAATCAATACAATTGAAACAAAAAGAACAATACAAAGAATCAATGAATCTAAGAGTTGGTTCTTTGAGAAACTCAACAAGATAGATAAGCCCTTAGTCAAACTAATCAAAAAACAGAGAGAGAGTGTTCAAATCAACAAAATCAGAAATGAAAAGGGGGACATAACAACAGACCCCCAGGAAATACAGAGAATTATCAGATCATATTTTGAAAATCTGTATTCCACGAAAATGGAAAACCTGGAAGAAATGCACAGCTTCCTGGACATGTACCATCTACCAAAATTAAATGAAGATCAGATTAATTACTTAAACAGGCCTATGACCCTTAAGGAAATTGAAGCTGTCATTAAAAACCTCCCCAAAAATAAAAGCCCTGGTTCAGATGGTTTCAGTGCTGAATTCTACCAGACATTCAAAGAAGAATTACTACTGTTACTCCTCAAATTATTCCACACAATAGAAACTGAAGGAATATTGGCATATTCTTTTTATGAGGCCACAATTACCGTAATACCCAAGCCAATCAAAAACACAACAAAGAAGGAGAAATACAGACCAATTTCCCTCATAAATATTGATGCGAATATTCTCATCAAAATTTTGGTAAACCATACACAACAATGTATAAAAGATATCATCCACCATGTCCAAGTAGGCTTCATCCCGAAATGCAGGGTTGGTTTAACATTTGAAAAACTGTAAATGTTATTCATCATATAAACACACTAAAGGAACAAAACCACATGATCATATCCTTAGATGCTGAAAAAGCCTTTGACAAAATCCAACACTCCTTTATGATTAAAGCCCTGGAGAGATCAGGAATACAGGGAGAATACCTAAATATAATAAAGGTGATTTACAAGAAGTCACCAGGCAGTATCAAACTTAATGGGGGAAAACTCAAAGCAAGTCCACTAAAATCAGGAACTAGACAAGGATGTCATCTCTCCTCTTATCTATTCAATATAGTTATCAAAGTTTTAGCTAAAGCAATGAGGGAACGAAAAGAGATTAAGGGGATACAAATTGGAAAAGAAGAAGTGAAGCTATCTCTATTTGCAGATGATATGGTTGTATACTTAAGTGATCCACAAAATTCTTCCAAGGAACTGCTACAGCTGATAAACACCTTCAACAGTGTAGCAGAATACAACAATGTAGCAGGATTAACTCAAAGAAATCAGTAGCCCTTCTATACACTAAAGATAGAAGAGCTGAAAAAGAAATAAGAGAAACATTACCCTTCATAATAGCTGCAAATAGTATTAAATACCTTGGAGTAACTATAACCAAAAAAGTAACAGGCCTATTTGACAAAAATTTTACATCACTGAAGAAAGATATTGAAGGAGATATCAGAAAACGGAAAGCTCTTCCATGTTCCTGGGTTGATAGGATCAACATAGTAAAAATGGCAATTCTATCAAAGGCAATCTACAGATTCAATGCATTGCCAATCAAATTCCAACACAATATTTCTTGGACCTTGGAAGAACAATACTCAATTTCATTTGGAATAACAGGAAAGTCATGATTGCCAAAACAATTTTACTCAACAAAAGAACCTCAGGAGGAAAAACCATCCCTGACTTCAAATTATACTATAGAGTTACAGTAATAAAAACAGACTGGTTGGTACTGGCATAAAAACAGACTTGTGGACCAATGGAATAGAATTGAGGATCCAGACATTAACCCAAAAGCCTATGAACACCTAATCTTTGACAAAGAGGTCCAAAACATTCAATGGAAAAAAGATAGTATATTTAACAAATGGTGTTGACATAGTTTGATGGAAGTGTGAAGAAAAATGCAAATGGATCTGAGCCTGTCACCCAGCACAAAACTCAAATCCAAGTGGATCAAAGACCTCAACATAAACCCAGCCACTTTGAACTTGATAGAAAAGAAAGTGGGAAATACACTTCTACTAATTGGCACAGGCGACCACTTCCTATATATAACACCAGTGACACAGACACTAAGACCAACAATCAATAAGTGGGATCTTCTGAAGCTAGGAAGCTTCTGTAACGCCAAGGACACTGTCAATTGGACAAAACGACAGCCTACAGAATGGGAAAAGATTTTCACCAACCCTACAAGTGATAGAGGACTGATCTCTAAGATATATAAAGAGCTCAAGAATCTAGAGCCCAAATCCTTGAATAACCCAATCATAAAATGGTGTTCAGATCTAAAAAGGGAATTCTCAGCAGAGGAATTGCGAATGGCTGAAAGGCACCTGAGAAAGTGCTCATCATCTTTAGCCATCAGAGAAATGCAAATCAAAACACTTCGATTTACGACCTAACACCTGTTAGACTGGCTAAGATAAAAGGCACAGATGACAGCCTATGTTGGAGAGGATGTTGCGGATCAAGGAGAACACTACTCCATTCTTGGTGGGAGTATAAGCTTGTTCAGCCACTTTGGAATGCAATATGGCGGTTTCTCAGAAAACTGCGAATCAATCTCTCCAAAGACCCAGCAATACCACTTCTGGGTGTATACCCTAAAGATGCACAGTCACACTCCAAAGGTATTAGCTCAACTATGTTCATAGCAGCATTATTTGTAATAGTAAGAACCTGGAAACAACCTAGATGTCCCTCAACTGAAGAATGGGTTAATAGACTGTGGTACACAATGGAATTCTGCTCAGCAGTAAGAAAATAATGGTATCTTAAAATTTGCAGGCAAATGGATGGATTTGGAGAATATCCTCCTGACTGAGGTATCACAAACTCAGAAAGATAATCAGGGGATGTACTCACTCATTAGTGGTCTTTAAACAAACAAACAAGAAAAAAAATCCAAGCGTGCCCAAGCTGCAAACCACAACCCCTGAACTGCTTGGGATCAGAAACACCCTAGACTGACCCTTTGGGTCCCACTCCACATAGAGGAACACCTGACTCACTATTGAGGGACGGGGGATAAAAGTGGATTTGCCAGGAGTGGAGACTGAACTAAGCATTATTGGATCAGTGGGACCATAGGACTGTGTGCTGCCTGCCCAGGGAGAAAATGGGGAGTTGTGGAGAAGAAAAAATGACCTGATGTGGCGGGTGGGGGAAGGGACCTTGGATAAGGATATACAAGGATAGAATAAAAATTTTGAGGGAAAGCTGAACACAAAGTAATTTCATGTGTAGTAAATTATTTGCATTATCACCCTTGATACATCATGCTTATGATTTTTATTTTCTTTATAGTTATTGTTAGCTTATCAGCATTTTAAATTCAATTTACTGTTTTTCTTGATAAATACAAAATAAATAAAGAAAAAATACAACGGACAAATGAACTGCTATTTAAGTTTGAGAATTATGTCATGACTATAAATGGAAATAATGTGATACATCTCATTAGACTTTTATGATGGTCTTTATCGTGAAAGCCAGCACAGTGTTAATGCCAGTATTTGGGACACAGAAACAGCTAGAACTCTGTGTTCTAGGGCAGTCTGGTGTACATAGTAACTTCTAGTATAGGCAATTCTTCAAAGGGAAACCCTGTCTTAGAGGAAAAAAAATAACAAAACATAACCAAAACAACATAAAAATAAAAATGAAAACAATCATAAGCAATGTCATACAAATATATTCTTAGTTAATGTAGTTAAGAGAGAAGGAATTCCAAAGCTAGTTGAAAAGAAAGAAAATACGTTTATATTTATTATAAAAGCCAAACAAATGATTTAGCACCTAAACTCTTAGGATACTATGAGATAAAAAGAAAACAAACGTAGCAGTGTGTATTTAATAGATTTAAATTTTCTTGTTAAATAAGTAAATGAAAACACAGCATAAAGCAAAATGTTCTCATAGAAATATCAGGGAAGTTTTAGTTCTATCATACCAGAAATTAATTCTTTAAGATATTGTTATAGTAAGAAATAATTATATTGGCATTTATATAACACACCAAACATTGCATAATGTCAATAAATGAACACTCTGACAAGCATAATTCTAATGCCTTTATTTCTGCATCTTTTTTATTATTATGTAATAAATTAGTATCAAAGATTTATGTGACTTAGAAATGATGTAGCAAGGAATACATTAGAAAGTACTCAGGATATTCCAAGCTTAGGAAAATCATTTCTTGATCACATAACCAAACCACTATTCTTTCCTGCTTCATTATTCCTATATTTAATTAATTCTCTCATTACAAGAAAATTGAAAGAGTCAGATTAAGCTAATTGTTTTAATCCTTATTACATTGTTTACCAGGCTAAACCAGAATATTACAGCAAATTTCTTGGTATTAATCAATTATATACATAATACTACAATTTTTTGTTTTAGTTTTATTTTGTTTTCTTTTTGTGGAGACATTTTTGCTGTTGTTAAACTTGAGGGGAGGTATCTTAGGAGAAGTAACTTCTACATCTGATAAACACCTTCAGCAGGGTTCAAATTAACTAAGAATATCAACAGACTTCCTATACACCAAAGATAAAAGAGCTGAAAAAGAAATAAGAGAAACATCACCCTTTATAATAGCTGCAAATAGCATTAGGTATCTCAGCACAACTCTAAAACTTTAAATCACTGAAGAAAGAAATTGAAGAGAATAACAGAATGTGGAAAGATCTCCTATGTTCCTGGATAGGTAGGATCAACATGGTAAAAATGGCAATTCTACCCAAAACTATATACAGATTCAATGCAATCTCCATCAAATTCCCAAGATAATTTTATATAGAACTTGAAAGAATACTGAACTTTATATGGAATATATGGAAAGTCAGGATTGCCAAAACAATCGTATTCAATAGAAGTTCAGGAGGCATCACTATCCCTGACTTCAAGTTATATTATAGAGCTACAGTAATAAAAACAGCCTGCTACTGGCATAAAACCAGACTTTTGGATCAATGAAATAGAATTGAAGACCCCAACATTAACCCACAAAGCTATGAACACCTGATTTTTGACAAAGAGGCCAAAAATATTTAACAAAAAAGATACTATCTCTAACAAATGGTATTGGCATGACTGGATGGTAATATGTATAAGAACACAAAGACATTCAAACCTATAACCCTGCATATATAAACTCAAATCTAAGTGGATCAAAGACCTCAACATAAACCAAACCACACTGAGCTTGATAGAAAAGAAAGCAGAGAATACATTCCAACATTTGGCACAAGTTACCACTTCCTAAATATATACCAGTAGCACAGACACTAAGAACAGCAATCATTAAATGGGACTTCCTGAAATTGCAAAGCTTCAGTAAGGCAAAAGACACAGTAATTAAAACAAAACAACAGTGTACAGAATGGAAAAAGATCTTCACCAATGCTACAACTGACAGAGGATTAAACTCTAAAATATAGAGAGAGCTCAACTATACCCCCAAAACCTAAATAACCCAATTAAAAAATGGGGTTCAGAGCTAAAAAGAGAAATCTCAAGAGAACAATTATAATTGGCTGAATTACACTTAAGAAGTTGCTTAACATCATTAGCCATTAGAGAAATGCAAGTCTAAACAACCTTGAGATACCACCTTACACTTGTCAAAATGGCTAAGATCAAAAGCACAGATGACAACCTGTGCTGGAGAAGATGCAGAGCAAGGGGAACATTCCTCCTTTGTTAGTGGATATGTAAACTCATACAGCCACTCTGGAATGTAGTATGGCAGTTTTTCAGAAAACTGGGAATCACTCTCCACAAGGATCCATCAATACTCACTATATACTCAAAGGATGCACATTTGTACTCCAAAAGCATTAGCTCATCTGTGTTCATAGCAGCAGTATTTATAATAGCAAGAACCTGGAAACAGCCAAATGTCTCTCAGTTAAAGAATGGATTAACAAATTGTGGTAATCTACACAATGGAGTACTACTCAGAAAAAAACAAAAAAGATATCCTAAAATATGCAGGCAAATGGATGGATTTGGAGAATATCTTCCTAAATAAGGTATCACAAGAACAGAAATAAAGGCATGGGATGTACTCACTCATAAGTGAAGTTTAGACAAAAAAAAGAAAAAAAGAAAGAAAAAAGAAAAAAAAAAAAAAGAACCAAGGTACAAACTACAACCAATTAACAGCTTGGGATCAGAAGAAACTTAAGAGAGACATCCACTAGTGGATTCTGCTAGGAAGAGAAAATAGAGAGGATCTCTTAGCAAATTGGAACCAAAATGGGCAGCAACCAAGCAGAGGTAAAGAAAAAAATGTTATGAGAGAAAGAGATGGTTCAGTGAAAGAAGCAACAAAGAGAGAGGAAAAAAAAAACCAAGATGGAGATCTGATAGAGCAAGCCAATGAGGGGTTGGAAAGAGACCAGGTGCTAGTGAAACCTCCAAGAACCCACAAGATGTCTCTGGCTAGGACCCCAATGAATAGTGGAGGGGGTAACTAAACAAGGCTTCATCTATAATCAAATGAATAACTACCCTAAATGTCATCACAGAACCTGCACCCAAGAATGAATGGAGATAGAGACAGAGATCCATGGGTGAGCACTTGGCAGAGATCCCCTTCCAGCTGGAGAGTAGGGGAAAAATGTCTGTATGAGCAATGGGATAGAGATTGTGAGGAAAACTTCCACAGTGATGGCTGGCTGGAGCTCTGGGGAGCTCACTGAATCAAGAACAGCCACTGGGTAACCACGGGAAAAGTAGCTAGGCCCTCCAAGGGTAGGCAACTGTTGATTGGCATGGGCAGTGTGTGGAGCCTTGAGGAATGGGATCAGACTGTGATGCATGGTCACCTTGGAATCTGTTCCCTGCAGAGGAGCATCTAACTGAATCTTGATATTGGAGTGAGAAAATGAGACCTGCCTGGAGTGGATGCATCAGGCTGAGCTGATCCATCTTGGGGCTTCCTGCCCTTTATGGGGAGGAGATGAGGGGATGGGGGGGGGGGAGAGACTGAAGGCAGGGATTGGGAGGAGGAAAGAATGAGTAAGTAGGGTGATATATGAAAAAAAGACCTTTCCAAAAATAAGTTTTTAAAAAATATTTCTTTGTACTATATATTCTGATATGATTTCTCTTTTTCTAATCCTTCAAAATCATCCAGTTATCCTTTCCATGCAGATTCTCATTGTTTCTTGGAAAATAAATAAGAATATACACAGCAATAATAAAGAAATAAGATAAAAGAAAAAACAAAGTAAAAAAAAATTGTAATTGTACCAAAGAGAGAGAGAGAGAGAGAGAAGGAAAAGAGGTAGCATTAGAAACATATGTTGATTTGGTGAGAGGGGGTAGGGACCTTGAATAAGGATATACAAGGTTAGAAAGTGTGACTTCTTTGTTCATAATAATAATAATAATAATAAAGGGAAAAAAACATATAGATTCAAAATATTTTAAGTATATATTAATTAAAATTCAACTTCAGAAGTTGAAAACTTGGTTTTCCTGGTTACTGGTGTTCATTTTTGGTAATCAGTTAATTTTATTTGGAGAAGAATATGTTTAGATATTTTTATATCATTTGAATCTATACGTGGAGATGTGTTTTTCTCAGGAATTAAAAGTATTAATTCCTTTTATAAAATAGAGTAAGGTGAATAACATTAAATAAGCTAAATCTTTTGTTTATCAACTTTATTATAAATATTGTAATAATCTTTTGTGTGAGTTATTGAAATAATTTATCAAAAATAAATTTATTCAATGAGTTTTGGTAGCCTTTTTTCCCCCATAACTATTGTATACTTTCCATTTCTGAGTTTATCTAATAACAGTACACTGTTTACATCTGAAGAACATAGTTAATATATTTAACTTTAATATAATGGCCTTTGAGATTTTTCTGTAAACATTAGTGGTTATAATGAGGAAAACCTATGTGCTAATGGTATTGACCTGTCAATATATCCTTTTCCTTTTCTGCACCAACAGTATTGTTTCTAAAAAAAATAATTTCAGATACCATTCTTGACATGACTTTTGATGTTGGAAAAACAACAGGCAGGTGTCCTCAATCCATTCCCTTTGGCTGGAGGCCCATGTAAAAATAAATACAGTGAAGAACTTGGAGGCAAACACATTGTAACTATAGACTACAAACTAGAAGATCATGTGGTTAATACTGCTTTCTTGATAGATCAGATGTGGTAAAGTTATTTCAAAGCTCACCACAGAATCAATATTGACTTATTTCTGAAAGGTTTTTTTATTTATTTCTCAAAGTCAAAGTTTTATTTTATCTCTCAAAGTCAAGGTAGACTTAATTCAAGATTCCGAGTTTCTTTCTGCCTATACAACTATCTTCAGCAGTTTCATAATGAGCTACATGATTTTCCATTATTTCTATTTAATCATCTGACTTGGTCTTAGGAAAATTAATGATATATTTACTTTTTTAATTAAATTCACTTATTGAGGTATATAAATTATAAATTTCATCCACTTACTTTAATAGCTTCCATATCAGTTAAGATTAAGTAGAGTATTTAAAATATATATTTTCTGAGATAGAAACTGTAATTGCTTTTCTTTGAATAAAATTTGTGCAATGCATTGAAATTTTATAATTTAAAGAAAATTAAACATTCTACACTAAAATAAATGTCCTATCAATGATTTGAGCAACAGACTGACTGAAAGAAAAAAAATAGTTCATATCACACACTGGAGTTACTGACTTTTCATTATGCCTTGGAAAATATTGGGGCACAAATACATTTTTAATCATAAAACAAGGGAAATTTACATTTTTCATTTTAAATAAGATTGGTGCCAATAAACCTAGTTATATGGAGCAAAATATTTTAACCTAAAAATATAATGATATTTCACTGGCATTTATTTCATAATATTTTTATAGCATATGTCACAACATTCTTAATATTAACAAAAAAGAGGGGACCTAATCCCTAACCATTAGGGAAAATTCCTGCAGGCAAGAACTCCCCATTAATACTTCAGTTTGTTAAACATCATCTTCTCTAAATCCTACCTTAACCTCCAAATCATTTCATCACCCAGGGACCCCAATAGCTCCCTAAGACCCAGAGGTCACAAGACCCTATTGGATCAAGAGCTTATATTGGATTAAGAGCTACTACTTGTTCAAGAGCTCATATTGGACCAAGATTGGGTCCCTGAGACACAGAAACAGCCTGCTCCCATTGGACCAGAAAGAACCCACTGAGCTGCACAATATACTATCTTCAAGTGGATCAAGAGCTGGGATTGAATCAACACAGGTTTTCAGAGACACAGAAACAGCCAAAGCAGATTGCAACAAAATCATCTCCCTGAGAAACAAACAAATACTGCACCAATCACAAAATAAATGAACAGACACCAGTGCAAGAAAACATTTAACAACACAAAGGCTAATGTGGCACCACCAGAAACTGCTGGTTCTACAACATTAAGACCTGAAGATGCTGATGTAGAAGAAGCAGATTAAAATGCTTAAAAACAACTTAATAAGGATAATAAAAGCTTTGAAAGATAAAATAAAAAAAAGCTGCTTTAAAGAAATAAAGGAAAAGATACAAAATTGAAAGAGATCAACAAATCCTTTAAAGAGAACAAAAAATAAAATAAAATAAAATAAAACCAGCAAAGAAAACAATTTAAGATTTAAAAATTGAAATAGAGTAAAAAAGGAAGATACAAACTGAGGAAATGCTGGAAATGGAAAATCTGAGTAAATAAAGAGGATTTACACATATAAGCATAGCCAACAGAATGAAAGATATGAAAAAAATAAACTCTGGCATGGAAAATGCCATAGTGAAAATAAACAAGTTAGTCAAAGAAGACACAAAAGCCAAGCAAGTCATAATACAAAATGTACAGGAAATATGGGACATCATGAAAAGACCAAATGTAAAAATAATAAGAATAGAAGAAGGATTAAATATATCAGGTCAAAGGCACAGAAAATATATTCAACAAAATCTTAGAGGACAACTTTTCCAATCTAAAGAAAAAAATTCCTATAAAGATTTTCAAAAACCTCACAGAACATCAAGTAGACTAGATTCCTCCCAAAAGTCAGTTTGTCACATAAAAAAATAAAGCTGCTAAATCTGTAAAATAAAAAAATATTAAGAGCTGCAAAGGAAAAATGCCAATTAGTTTATAAAAGCAGACCCATCAGAGTAACACCTGATGACTCGGTGAAAACAATGAAAGGCAAAAGGTCCTGGTCAGATGTTATACAGATACTAAAAGACCATGATTGCCAGCCCAGATTACTGTATCTAGCAAAACTCTCAATCACTATAGCTGGAGTAAACAAGATATTTCATGACAAAACCAGACTTAAACAGTACCTACTCACAAATTGAGCTCTACAGAAAACACTTGAAGAAAATTTCAATCTAAGGAAACTAGAAACACCCACAAACTCACAAGCAATAGATAATCCCACAAACACCAGTAGCATAGACACTGAGAGCAACAATTAATCAATAGGACCTACTGAAACTGAGAAGCTTCTGTACAGCAAAGAACATGGTCAATAAGACAAAACCAACAGCCTATAGAATGAAAAAAATCTTAATCAACCCTACATCTGCCAGAAGACTGATCTTTAAAATATATAAAGATCTTAAGAAACTACAGTTAAAAAATAGATAATCACTGTAGCTCTATAGTATAGCTTGAAGTCAGGGATGGTGATACCTCCTGAGATTCTTTTGTAGAGTAAAATTGTTTTGGCAATCCTGGCTTTGCTGTTATTCCAAATGAAATTGAGTATTGTTCTTTCAAGGTCCAAAAATATTGTGTTGGGATTTTGATAGGCAGTGCATTGAATCTGTAGATTGACTTTGGTAGAATTGCCATTTTTACTATGTTGATCCTACCAATCCAGGAACATGGGAGAGCTTTCCATTTTCTGATACCCTCTTCAATTTCTTTCTTCAATGATTTAAAATTTTTGTCAAATAGGTCTGTTACTTCTTTGGTTATAGTTACTCCAAGGTATTTAATACTATTTGCAGCTAATATGAAGGGTAATGTTTCCCTTATTTCTTTCTCAGCTCTTCTATCTTTAGTGTATAGAAGGGCTACTGATTTCTTTGAGTTTATCTTGTATCCTGCTACATTGCTGAAGGTGTTTATCAGCTGTAGCAGTTCCTTGGAAGAACTTTGTGGGTCACTTATGTATACAATCATATCATCTGCAAATAAGATAGCTTCACTTCTTCTTTTCCAATTTGTATGCCCTTAATCTCTTTTCGTTCCCTTATTGCTTTAGCTAAAACTTCCAGAACTATATTGAATAGATAAGGGGAGAGAGGACATCCTTGTCTAGTTCCTGAATTTAGTGGGATTGCTTTGAGTTTTTCTCCATTAAGTTTGATACTGGCTGTCGGCTTCTTGTAAATCGCCTTAATTATATTTAGGTATTCTCCCTTTATTCCTGATCTCTCCAGGGCTTTAATCATAAAGGAGTGTTGGATTTTGTCAAAGGCTTTTTCCACATCTAAGGATATGATCATGTGGTTTTGTTCCTTTAGTTTGTTTATATGATGGATAATATTTACAGTTTTTCGTATGTTAAACCAGCCCTGCATTTCTGGGATGAAGCCTACTTGGGCATGGTGGATAATATCTTTTATGCATTGTTGTATACGGTTTGCCAAAATTTTGTTGAGAATTTTTGCATCAATAGTCATGAGGGAAATTGGTCTGTAATTCTCCTTCTTTGTTGTGTCTTTGAGTGGCTTGGTTATTAGGGTGATTGTGGCCTCATAAAAGGAATTTGGCAATATTCCTTCAGTTTCTACTGTGTGAAATAGTTTGAGGAGTAATAGTAGTAATTCTTCTTTGAATGTCTGGTAGAATTCAGCACTGAAACCATCTAGACCAAGGCTTTTACTTTTGGGGAGGTTTTTAATGACAGCTTCAATTTCCTTAAGGGATATAGGCCTGTTTGGGTAATTAATCTGTTCTTCATTTAATTTTGGTAGATGGTACCTGTCCAGAAAGCTGTCCATTTCTTCTAGGTTTTCCACTTTTGTGGAATACGGATTTTCAAAATATGACCTGATAATTCTCTGTATTTCCTGGGGATATGTTGTTATGTCCCCCTTTTCATTTCTGATTTTGTTGATTTGGACACTCTTTCTCTGTTTTTTGATTAGTTGATTAGTTTGGCTAGGGCTCATCTATCTTGTTAACTTTCTCAGACTTGTGGACCAATGGAATAGAATTGAGGATCCAGACATTAACCCAAAAACCTATGAACACCTGATCTTTGAAAAAGAGGCCCAAAACATTCAATGGAAAAAAAGATAGTATATTTAACAAATGGTGTTGTCATAGCTGGATGGAAGTGTGTAGAAAAATGCAAATAGATCTGAGCCTGTCACCCTGCACAAAACTCAAATCCAAGTGGATCAAAGACCTCAACTTAAACCCAACCACTTTGAACTTGATAGAAAAGAAAATGACAAATACACTTCTACAAATTGGCACAGGCCACCACTTCCTTTAATATAACACCAGTGGCACAGGCACTAAGACCAACAATCAATAAGTGGGATCTCCTGAAGCTGGGAAGCTTCTGCAAAGCCAAGGACACTGTCAATAGGACAAAACGCCAGCCTACAGAATTGGAAAAGATTGTCACCAACCCTACAAGTGATAGAGGACTGATCTCTAAGGTATATAAAGAGCTCAAGAATTTAGAGCCCAAAACCTTGAATAACCCTATCAAAAAATGAGGTACATATCTAAAAAGGGAATTCTCAGCAGAGGAACTATGAATGGCTGAAAGACACCTGAAAAAGTGCTCTTCATCTTTAGCCATCAGAGAAATGCAAATTAAAACAACTTTGAGATACCACCTAACACCTGTTAGATTGGCTAAGATAAAAGACACAGATGACAGCCTATGTTGGAGAGGATGCGGAGCAAGGGGAACACTCCTCCATTGTTGATGGAAGTGTAAGCTTGTTCAGCCACTTTGGAATGCAATATGGAGGTTTCTCAGAAAATTAAGAATCAATCTCCCAAAGGATCCAGCAATACCACTTCTGGGTGTATACCCTAAATAGGCACATTCACACTCCAAAGGTATTAGCTCAACTATGTTCATAGCAGCATTATTTGTAATAGCAAGAACCTGGAAACAACCTAGATGTCCCTCAACTGAAGAATGGATTAACAAACTGTGGTACATCTACACAATAGAATACTACTCAGCAGTAAGAAAAAATGATATCATAAAATTTGCAGGCAAATGGATGGATTTGGAGACTATCCTCTTGAGCGAGGTATCACAAACTCAGAAAGATAAGCAGAGGATGTACTCACTCATTAGTGGTCTCTAAACAAACAAACAAGAAAAAAGTCAAGCATGTCCAAGCTGCAAAGCACAACCACTGAACAGCTTGGCATCAGAAACACCCTGGACTGACCCTTCGGATTCCACCCCACCTAGAGGAACACCTGACTCACTCGTGAGGGATGGGGGACAAAACTGGACTTGCCAGGAGTGGAGACTGAACTAGGCATTATTGAATCAGTGGGACCATGAACCTGTCTGCTGCCTGCTCAGGGAGGGGATGGGGAGTTGTGGAGAAGAAAAAATGACCTGATGTGGTTGGAGGGGGAAGGGACCTTGAATAAGGATATACAGGGATAGAAAAAAAAAATCAGAGGGAAAACTGAGCACAAAGTAATTTTATGTGTAGCAAATTATTTGCATTATCACCCTTGATAAGTCATGCTTATGATTTTTACTTTCTTTGTAGTTATTGTTAACTTATCAGCATTTTAAATTCAATTTACTGTTTTTCTTGACAAATGGAAAATAAATAAAGAGAAAAAAATAGATAATCAAATTAAAAATGCGGTTCAGTGCTAAATAGGGAATTCTCAACAGAATAACTACAAATGATTGAAAGACACTTAAAGAATTGTTCAACATCTTTAGCCATCAGAAAAATTAAAATCGAAACAACCCTAAGATACCATCTTATACCTATCAGAATGGCTAAGAGAAAAAACACAGATGGAATCCTATGCTGAAGAGAATATGGAGCAAGATGAGCACTCCTTCATTGAGGGGGTGGATTGTAAACTTGTACACTCACATTGGAAATTAATATGGCAGTTCTTCATAAAACTAGGAATCAATCTACTTAATGATCCAGCAATGTCACTATTGGGCATATACACCCCAAACATACATTCTTACCCTGATGCTCAACTATGTTCATAGCATCATTAATTGTGATAGCCAAAACCCGGAAATAACCTAGATGCCCCTCAACTGAGAAATGGATTGGATTTTAAAAATGTAGTACATTTACACAATGGAGTATTACTCAGCAGGAAAAAAAAAAAAAGATGACAACGTGAAATTTGCAGACAAATTCTTGAATCTGGAGGTTATCCTTCTGAGTGAGGTAACATAGACACAGAAAGATAGACAAGGTACATAAACAGTCATAAGTGGAGTTTAGACATAAGCAAAGGTCAACCAGCCTATAATCTACAACCCCGAACAGTTAGGAAAAAGGAAAACGTTAAAAGAAACACCCATAGATCCCCCTAGGAAGGGAAAATAGAAAATATCTCCTGAGAATATTGGGATCCTATCTGAGGAGTCAGCTAAGGGAGGCAGAAAGAGAACATTAGAGAATGGGATGTTTGGTGGAGAACAACAGAGAGGGATAGCAAAGAAGTGGATTCTTGATAGAGGGTGTCATTGTGGGGTTAGAGATAAACCTCGTGTCGGGAAAACCCCCAAGAACCCACAAGATGAGCCAGGCTAGGACTCTAAGCAATAGTGAAGAGGGTGCCTAAACTGGTCTTCCCCTATAATCACTTCAATATAGTTGAATCATGTAAGCATATTGAATAATTATATACAAAAATATTGAAACTGACTGAAAATCCTGTTAATTTCTTAGTTACTTTTTGATTATATACTAAGATATGCTATCTGTCTGTCTTTTACATGCAGATTTGCGGGTCCTTAGATTTAAAAATGTGTAGTATGCATTTTGTCTGGAAGGCACAAGTCTCAGAATCTGCTAAAACTATGTGCCAAGAAGGACAAACTCTTTCACCCTGGTCAATGGGAAAACAATCCACACGAGAGCAACAATAGTCTAAAATATAAAATAACATAAGCTGCCTGTTTTTCTATGCACAGATATGCCTGTAACTGCACATACTGTAACTGTAATTACAATAATAATATTGTGCTTACCAAATCAAACCATATATGAAAATGGTAATTGTGTTGAAGTTCAGCTTCTACTCAGATTTGTTTCCTTTAATCTCCATTAGTTTCACATCGCATCATTTTTATGTCTGTTCCCTGGCAAAATACACTACAATTTAAAAATAATAGCATCATTAAAACATTGTATTTTGTTAATAAGTATAAAGATAAGACACTAAGTAAAAATACTCATGTTCTCTAAAAGGAGCTGCAATATAAATGATCTGCTCAGATTTACTTTGTGTCAGAAACAAATGTAGCTTCTGACCCCCCATTATGTTGGAATCTTGAGGTATCAGTTCATAATTGAAGCTGAAATTATCAATAAAGAGATAAGGACAATAACACAAAATCAATAAATTTTCCTTTTAAAAGTTTTATTTTTGTTGTACATGTTTGTGTGTGTGTGCTTACACGTTCATCTGTGCACAGAGCTCAGCATACATGTGGATGTGAGAGAAGACAGTTTTCACTAGTCAATATACTCTCCCCACAGTGCGGATTCCAGAGATGAAATTCATGTCTGCAGGTATGATTGGAGAGTGCCAGAGTGCCTTTGCCTCCAACCTCACAATGTATAATATATTCTCTGACACTTCATGAAGCTTATGGCTAAGTAGTAAATAGCACTTAAATATACTATAAATATATTGCTTAATGGCAGTACTCATAATTGCATAAATTCTTTACATACAGTTTTATCTTCCAGTGTGGTAGGCATGATAATCTACAAATAACCAGATGAATATAAATATGCACTGCTGAAGAAAAGTAACTATTTTCAAATTAACTTATTAATTCAAAACATCTCATATATATTCTTTTAATTTTATATTTTGTTTGACAATACTAACATTTTATATATATAAACATTTATATAGGGCAAATGTTTCTTAATATAAAATTATGGAAAATTTTAAACTTCTCTATCATTTTATCAAAGACAAGAATGACACATAACTAGTATACTCTCTTGTGATTATTTTCCCAAAATCATTATATATGCCTTGATCTTCTGAAAAGTTTTCAAATGGACATTTTTTCCTGACGTTTAAAGATTTCAGTCCTTCTTTTTAGAAGCATAATAGTCTTCAAATCTTCTAAGACACAGTAATCCACCCTGAAAGCTGCCTTCTTTTAGAAGCTATACTCAATCTTTCAGACCAAGTTGAGGACCACTTAAGGGAGGGAATCAATTCTTTCTTTCACTGCAGTAAGAGCTCGTGTCAAATCCGATGTTTCCATCTGTGAGGTGTCATATAATTTGTAACTGGTTGATAACTTTATATACCATTGTGCGTATTTCAGGACAATCAACTGTACAATGACTTGTTTCCAGGCACCTGAGTCTGTAATTATAGTGATTTATTGTCAGTGTGGAAAGAACATTTACAATTATTCCTTTCAAGGTACCAGAACATGATTTAGGATATTAAAATGACTTGTTCAGAAAGGGCATGGTCAATTGCTACTTTTCTTTAATTCATCAAGGATCCAAAAGCTTGTTTCCCCCTGTGGATTCCAGAAGCCAAATAGTAATTCTATAGGAGAAAATAAATTAATATCACCCCCAAATTCTGACTCAGCCTTTCACCTTAACTTAGGAGAACAGTAGGCGAGACCGTTGTCTCCTTTCATAATTGAGCTCCAGAAGAGATCCCAGGTCTTCAAAGTTAGCAATGAGCACCTTTACCACCTGAGTAATCTTGCTTGCTCTAACGTTAAAGTGAAATTAGTTGATTTCTATCATTTGGGATGTAACTGATGCATTTTTAAATTTTATTTTCATGAGTTTTAAGTTGGTCACTCAGTCATAGGTTGATATATTCTCTTCAAAATCACGTTGATCTTTATAAATGCATACTTTTTAATTAATTTAAAATAAATTAAAAAATATAAACACTGGATATGCCTCAATTCAATGTCTATCAAAAGCTTTAATGTTTTTTGTTTTTATATTTCTTTTACTTCAAGTTAATGCACTAATAAAAAGTTTCATTTTTAATATTGACACGAATTGAGATATGTTTTCTGACATGCAAAATGGTGTATATCAGAATTAAAATAGCAAACTATATTGAGGTTTATGAACAGGCATGAGTTGCTTTCCCAGTAGTTAAGGCAGAATATTATGTAACGAAATACTACATAACTCACGAAGTTAAAAGTTGAAATTAAAATGACTTTATATAATCATATTGACTGTCTCAAATATTATTCAGATACTTTAACATGCCATCTTAACAGTACAAATTATAAAAACATTAACTTAATTAAATTATTATTTTTACTATTTGTAATTTTACTTAATACAAATATTGAGTAAGTACTTGCAATCATCATATAATTAATTAATCATCCAATGGACTTGAAAGAATATAGTGACTTAAATTGCATTTTGACATCTGTTTTACCCATCAAGCAATTTAGCCTACAGAATTATTTCATTTCTGAATTTTCTTTTGAGAATATATTTAACACATTAATTAAAATATTTGAATCTTAAGTTTAGTATTACTACAAGAACTCACAGGATGTCCCTGCCGAGGTCTCCAATCAAAAGTGAAGGTGTTCCTAGACAAGACTTACCCTATAATCAAATGAATAGATACCCCAAGTGCCATCACAGAAATTACATCCAACAATGAATAAGAGGTAGAGGCAGGGATACATGGCTGAGCACTGGGCTAAGCTTCTGGTCCAGCAGAGAGCACGGGAGAAGAGTCTATACGAGCAAAGGCATAGGGCTTATGAGGAAAATTTTCACAGTGAAGACTGGCTGGAGGAGCTCACTGAATTAAGAACAGCCACTGAGGAACCTTCAAGAAAAGTAGCTAGGCTCTCCAAGGATATAAGCAGCTGTCCACTGACATGGGCAGTATGTGGAGCCTCGAGGGGAGGGTTCAGACTATGTTTCTGTGCCTGGACTGGCACCTTGGAGCCCATTCCCTCCAGAGGAACACCGAACATAGTCATGACATTGGATGAGGAAATCGGAGTTGCCTGGAGCGGATGCTGCACTGATCCACCTTGGGACTTCTTGCCCTTTTCGGGGAGGGAATGGAGAGATGGGGAAGAGGGAGGTTGAAGGCAGACTGGGAAGGATTAAGAGGGGGAAGGAAGAGATAGCAAGGGGATACATGGAAAAAAAAGACTATTTTCTAAAATAAATGAATAAATAAATAAATAAAAATTTTAAAAAGAAATATATGGAAGCAATATATATTTATAGCTTATCTGTAGCATATATATTTTATATAAGTAAACTATATTCTTATAAGAAAAACTATACATAAAGTTGTTTGAATTATACATAACAACAGAATGTTTAATGGATCCAGTACCCATCATAAAATGAAATCAGCAGTAGAAGTCATACTGATAGAAACATGGAACCACAATGTGTGTGTCTGTGTGTGTGTTTGTTAATCAGATAATACTTTTTTTCAATTTTGAAAATTTTGTTTATAACAAACACTGATAACTATTCATTTTAAATAAATAAATACATTTATTAAGTATTCAAATATTTCAGAAAATATGACTTTCAGCTTGTAGTGAGGATTTTTTACACTGGCCATAGTGATGATTTATCTCTAGATTCTTATGATGGTTTATTTCAACTGTAAATGTGCCTTATGAAAATGTTATAAACAGTTAATACTAATTTAATCATTATGATGGTGTTTATTGTGAGAGTATTTTTAAATGTATTTTCAATTATATATAACAAATAATTTTTAGAAATAATGCTTATGAAAAATTATGGAGCACAAGTTACCACAAGTAAATGGATATATTTGATTATAGTCACATTCTGATCAGGTACAAATGACTTGAAAATTACTCAGCTGTCTGCATAACAAGAATCTCATTCCATAGATGAAAGACATGCTTAGGACCTTACAATAACAATCAGGAACAATGTGCTGAAGGGAGAGAAACTGAGTTATATAAATTAATTTACAGAACTGATGCCCATAAATCATTTTTATTATTTTAGTGTTTAATCTAAAAAAGTAGTTACATTTATTCTACAAAAATAAAACTCACATTTTACTTCTAATAATACATAATGATATTCTCCAAAGACCTGGCAAAATGAAGTAGCAAAATCATTACAGGAATTAATATAAAATTATGTAGAATATGTACACAACATTCATGTAACAGAAGTAACTTCCTTTTGGTATTAAATTTTCCTGCATTCTTTTTCAGGAAACACTGACTTTTTACTTTATAACTTATCAGTTTAAGTTTTAAACTAGGTCTTAATGTCTATGTAAAATTTAGAAGCACACATTTAGATATGGCTCTGGTAATTTCTAATAGGTTATAGCCTTTCTAAATATAATTGGACTCTGATTAACTAGAAAATTGAAATGGCTCAGTACAGTGGATTGAAAATTTTATGTAAAAATTAAATGAAGTTTATTCATCTTGAACACTTTTCTATTCTGACACAGCTAGTTTCACTTTATTAATAAAGAAGTCAACTCATTTAAATCTGTTGCTTTTATCTTAGTATTAATAGCAACTATATTTATAAGTATATGATATATAATGTATAAGAGAATATATATGTATTTAGACATTCCAAGGACACTGTCAATAAGACAAAATGACAGCCTACAGAATGGGAAAAGATTTTCACCAACCCTACAAGTGACAAAAGACTGATCTCCAAATTTATAGAAAACTCAAGAAACTAGAGCCCCAAACCCTGAATAACCCAGTTAAAAATGGAGTTCTGAACTTAAAAGAGAATTCTCAGCAGAAAAATTGCAAATGGCTGAAAAACACTTGAAAAAATGCTCAACATCTTTAGTCATCAGAAAAATGCAAATCAAAACAACTTTGAGATACAACCTTACATCTGTCAGAATGGCTAAGATCAAAAACGTAGATGACAGCCTATGCTGGAGAGGATGCGGAGCAAGGGGAACACTTCTCCTTTGTTGGTGGGAGTGTAAACTTGTTCAGATGCTCTGAAATTCAGGATGGAGGTTTCTCAGAAAATTGGGAATCAATCTCCCCAAGGATCCAGCAATACCACTATTGGGCATATACCTTAAAGATTCACATTCACACCCTAAAAGCATTAGGTCAGCTATGTTCATAGCAGCATTATTCATAATAGCAAGAACCTGGATGCCCCTCAACTGAAAAATGGGTTAACAAACTGTGGTACATCTACACAATGGAGTACTACAAAGTAGTAAGAAAAAATGATATCATAAAATTCACAGGCAAATGAATGGATTTGGAGAATGTCCTCCTGAGCGAGGTCTCACAAACACAGAAGGATAAGCAGGGGATGTACTTACCCATTAGTGAACTTTAAGCAAAACTTTTTTATTACATTGAATGATGATGGGTGAAAAAAGTAATTTAAAATACACACACACACACACACACACACACACACATACTCTTCTGGTTTGACTGTAGGAGGGTTGCTTATACAAAATTCGTGGTGGTCATAGTGCACTCATGGGCATTACCTGTGTGACCTACTGTGCTTTTTTCATCTGTAGTTGTGCCTAACCTGGCTTGGGAAGCTTTTGATTTTATTTTATTTTATTTTTAAAAATTTTACTTAAAATATTTTTTTCCATATCTATCACTGTGTCCCCTCTCTTCCTCCTCTCAGTCCTCCCTCAGCATCCCCCACACCATCCCAACATCCCTTCCCCAAAGAGGGCAAGGAATCCCAATGTGGGTCAGTTCAGTTTGGCATATCCACTTGAGGTAGGTCCAAGTCCCTCACCCCAGTATTAAGGCTGAGTTAGGTGTTCTTCTGTAGGGAATGGGCTCCAAGATGTCAGTTCATGCACCAGGAAGACTCTGATCCTACTACAAGTGACTCCACATACTGCCTATGTCATTTGACACTAGTCTACATTTGGAGAGTTTAGTTCTTTTCTCTGGATGTTCCTCAATGATTCTTTTTTTAACTTCTATTTTGTTTTCTTTTGTATTATGAATAAAGTCATATTTTTTATCCATCTATCCCCTTGTTCAAACTCCCTTCCCCCTCCGGCCCCTCCCAGTCACTCTCTCTTCTCCCCATTTCTTACTCTAGAGGTTTTTTTTTTCTTTTTTTTTAATCTCTCCTGAATGTTTTGCATTTTTATGTAAAGTTTGATATTTATTTTCAAAAAAAACAATAAAAAGAAAGCTAAAATCAAATCAAACAAAAAACTGTTTAGAAAATATCAACACCAGACTGGAAAGATGGCTCAGAGGTTAAGAGCACTGTCTTTTCTTCCAGAGGTCCTGAATTCAATTCCCAGCAACTAAATGGTGTCTCACAACCATCTATAATGACATCTGGTACCCTCTTCTGTATACTGCATACATAATAAATAAATTTTTTAAAACAGAGAAGAAAATATCAACCTCTAAATATTTTGAGGTATGTACAAATGTTCCTTGCTTGTCGCCAGGCTTACAGTGTAAACTGTCATATAGACATGACTTTCATAACATCAAAATTCTTCTACAAACTCTTAAAATTCTATTTCTCTCTGTGTCATCTGCACATTTCTTCCTGTCATTTTTTTTCTATCACCCAGTCTTCTTACTGCCCTTTGAAACAATGAGCACTCTGTAAACTTGTTGTATTTTTTTACATTTGTTTCTTTTAAAATAAAACCAAAAATAAACAAGAGTTTCTGGGTCATTCAGATGGTTCACTAGGAAAAGGCACTTCCTGTGCAAGACAAGTGACCTGAATTTATTCCATGTTGCCCAAAAAAAGGTAGACAGAGAGATCTACACCACAAAGCACTTCAAACATTCTAATTCCAGATGCCTAGATCCAAGTGCAAAATCACAAACATAAACAACCCAGACAATATGCCTCCTCTGAGACTAGCAAATCTGGTGTCTTTGCCTGAGAAAAGCAATCTAGTTAAAGCAAAAGACAAGACTTCAAAATATTAATTGCTGTTATCTTTCAGTGTGAATACATACATACCTAGGAGCATGTTTGTAAACTTAATGGAAAATTACAGGCACATTCATTAGTACAAATTACATAAAACTCTAAAATTCATATAAGTTCATAAGGCTTGGAATTAATTTTATTATTTAATTCTAGAGTATCTAAAATTGCATATGATATCTTCAGTTTGAAGTCAGAAGTAACAAGAAGTAAGAGTGTTTTAGAACTACCACAGGTATGCTTTCCATCTTTGGTTGTACTTTGAGATGATAGATTAATGACCTCAAGTCTGGCATGTAATATATAACAGTCAAGTGAAAACACTTCATATGTGATAGTACTATAGTTCATCCACTGTCAGCACAGTCAAATATAGTAACCTCCTAGTACCTCAAACACTTGATACAATAGATAGTATAAGAGTAGTAGGTCAAATATTGATGAAATGTAATGCTGTCCTTCTCAGAAATTACTAAAATTTCACTTCTCATGTGTGAAGGAATCATCAGCTACACATTCAACAGCAAAGATATAAATCAAGGGACCTCTCCATTTCATATTTGAGCTTTGATTCCTTAGAATAATCACAAATACCAGTTTCTGTTAGGGATTACGTCAGTTAGAAATTACAAGTGTTATTTTAATAAATTATTTTAAGATGAGAAATCTTAAATCAAAGATTTAGTTATTAAATAGAGGGCAAAAAATAAATTCTAAATTATTACAGAAAACCAGTTATAGGGCTACAATTACCACAACTAAGGCTAGTAAGAAAATGTAAGGAGTTGCCTGATCAAAATGCATAGGTTTTCCTAGAGAACACTGCACATCTAAACACAAAGCCTCTAAAGAGCAGCTGCTATTTGGCTTTTGTGCATGTGTTTCTGTGATATGAGTGCTTTCATGGAGTGAGATCTATATTTTCACTAATACGGTGTAATTGTTCATTATTTATAACAAAGCATTGACAAACTTCATCAATCCCAGCACTCAGGAAGCTGTTTAAGGACGGCTAGATCCATGTCTTTCTAAGCAACATAGAAACAGCCTGTTTCTCCATCTTCCCTTATCCATCCCCATATCAGAAGAAATGTTTGATTTGGCAATGCCAAGTAATATTTTTTATACATCAAGAAGATAAAGATTCTCTTCTTTCCTATTTCTTTCATATTATTAAGAACTTCAATGACTAAGAACACAACAATGAAAGTTGTGTTCACCAATTTACTTTATTCCCTGCTATTCTTAGTTGTTTTTTTTTTTTTTTAATTTGCTTCTTTTTATTCCTTTGGTTTATTTATACTCAGAAACCACTTAATGAGAAGGCTCAAAAAATAACAAATAAAGTCCATCAATTTAGATCAACAGCTGTTTTATTTTTATGTTAAGAAATATTAGCTAGGGGTCTAGGCAGGAAATAAAAATTGCTATACTAATGAAGAAGAGTATTTAATAAAACGTGAATTGCAAACTAAGAAATGGTGATTATCTATTAAGAGCTTTAAAGAAACAAACAAAAATGAATCTCAATAAGACCAGAAGAAAAAGTGAATAAAATACATCATATTTTCATGCTAAAAATACAAACAAAATTGGCAGAAAGTTATAGGACACTCAGCCTATCATGTACTAGACAGGTGGATACTCAGATCTTTTTAATGGAGTACAGCCAAGGAATTTGATGGAGTGATTAAACATTTAGCCAAGTAGCACACGCACACACACAAGTACACATACATATGTATATGCATATACGTATAATTCAGAAGGTTAGTGCAAAGGACATACAAGTCCAGGGAAGCATTTAGTAAGATTCTATCACAAGAAAAAGAAGAGAGGAGTAGGAAAAGGAAGAGAAATTCTTTGACTTGTAGCAACACTGATGGATGTCAAAAAGAATATAAGCTTCTAACAAATAAAACACATCTCCTTTGTTCATCATGTAGAATCTAAAATAGTCCAGTTTCTTCAAGCAGAAAATGGAATCAAGGTATAGTAGAATTTGAATACGCAGTCCTTAAACCAGTAGGATTGTTTAAGAGGTTCACGTGGCATGGCCTTGTCTTAAGAAGTATATTACTTGAGGTGGTTTTGAGAATTTCAGGACTCCGAACTCAATTTTGTTGTCTATTTCCTGTTTTCAGTTTGATATGAAATTGCTCAAACCATAATACCAAATAGACCCTTTTATGTAAGTAGCTTTAGTCATAGTTTTTTACAGTAAAGTAACTAATACAAATGTTTCAATGGACACAAGAAAAAAGGGATGTTCTATATTTATAAAGTCTGCCTGTGTCAAAGAAATGTTCTGTTTTATTTTAATTCTATTGCATAATGTGAATGAAGTTAAATATAAAATATTATACCTTTCAAAATTCATTCCTAAATATCAAGTTTTCTAACCACAGGCTCCATTAATAAAAGATGTCAATTAGCTTTATTTGTTATTTCAAATTGTATGAATATATCACAAGATCATTTTCTTCCCCATAAATAATAGTCAATATATCGTGCTAAGAAATGAAATGTTAGAAGTAAAAACTGAATAAACTTAATGAATTTAAACTCAATATGTAGAAATAATGTACAAAATATCAATCAAGTAAATATCTTCCTTTTATCTCCTATGTCTAAAGTTTGTGTGCCACATCACTTTTCTTCAATAGCAATATGATTCACTTAGTAGCAGTTATAGAAAATAGCTATGAAAATATGCAAGTTTGAATTATGATTAGTGTTCTCATTTAATTTTTATGTATAAGAAATCCTTTTCTGTAATATCTAATTTTATTAAATGTTAATTTAAAATTCAAAAATAAGACTGAAGATACATTATTTGCATGTCAGTGATATTAAATTCGTCACATCAGTCATACTATTTAATTACTTCTTTGACTTACTGAGTTTTCATTTTATTCTATGACAAATTAATCACTCATAATTTTCCATGGTCATACATTAAAATGAAAGAAACTAACACTAACTTTATTTTTTTATTATTCTTTCTTTCTGAGTGGCATATAATCAGTTTAAGTCCTATGATCTTGACCTAATATGGAAGGGTTATATCAAATGCATTATAACCTTTCAACAGTCAGAAATTAACAGCCCCATAAACATGTCACAACGGCTATGAAGTTGTAAATTTTAAATGATTGGTCACCAATCGTAAGTTTCCTCCTTATAATGGTAAAATTACCTTTTTTATTATTATTGTAATCTTATATAACATTAATAGAGATGCCGACTTGCATTATAATGTTTTTGTGCTACATTTTAAGGACATATATCTAAAGTGAGTTGTAATACAGATGTGATTATAGTCATTATATAAAAATATACTCAAAATTTGATACATGTGAGATATTACCTCAAAGACTAGCATGCATATGTGTATGCACATTTGCATTAACATTAAGAATATTGTGTTATTTAATTAAAAGACAATTGAGCTTCTAGGTAAAAATAAAATAAATAAATTAATTTAAAAAAAACCTGAGTTTAATTACAGACTGGTGATGTTATTATGCCACTTTATTTTTTAACTTCTTTTTAATTTATTTAAAAAGATTTTTTTTTCATACATACCACTTCTCTTCCCCCATTCCTCCTCCCAGTTTGTCCTAATCCTCTTCCACCTCCCTCCACCCTAGTCTGTCATCCATTCTCCATGGAGGGCAAGGAGTCCCAAGGTGAGTCAATTCAGTCAAGTATATCTCGTTGAGGTAGGTCCAAGTCCCTCATCCTGGTATTAGGTGTTTCTCTGTAGGGAATGGGCTCTGAGATGACAGCTCATGTACCAAAAACATAGTCTGATCCTATTACAAGAGGATCCGAAACCTGCCTAAGCCATTTGACAGGATTTAGTCTTTGGAGGGTTTAATTCCCTGAAGGTTCCTCAGTGTTTGTTTCTGATTCAGTGAGCTCTCAATAGATAAGGTCAGCTGTCTCTGTGGGTCTCTTCCTCATGATCCTGACCCTTTTGCTCATATGCTCTCTCTGCTCTCTCTGCTCTTTCTCTCTGGTTGGACTGGGAGCTCGACCTGGTGCTTAGGTATGGATCTCTGCTTTTGCTTCCATCAGTTGCTTATGACAATTAGGATAGTCATCATTTGGTTAGAGGGGAAATCCTGTTCAGACATCATCTCTACTATTTCTGGAGTCCTAGTTAGAGACATCTTAGAGTTTCTTGGAGGTTTCCTTAGCACCAGGTTTCCTTCTAACCCCCCAGTAGCTCCTTTTATCAAGATATCCATTTCTTTTTTTTCTTCTCCATTCTTCGTCTCACCCAACTGCCTCTGTCTCTCGTGATTTTTCTCATTTCTCTGTGCTTGCTCCCCAATATGATCCCAATTTACTCAGGATCTCTTCTCTATTTCAGTTTCCCAGGGGGATCCCTGGATGTCTTTCTTAAGTTTCTAGCTGCTCATGGCTTGTGGTTTGCAACCTGGATATTCTTTGATTTATGTCTAAAATCCACTTATGAGTGAGTACATACCATGTCTATCTTTCCTTATTCCACTTTAAAGAAGGAAGAATTAATTTTTTTAAATATAAACAAAGGTATCTATTATGATTAACATGTGGCTGTGGTCAGCTTCAAGGCAGGAAACTTTAACTTTAAAGTTACTTTGATTTCACTTGTCTAATTTTTTTCATTCTTTAAAACAGATGTTCTTAAAGGAGCTAATGTGACCCATGCCCCCAGTGAAGGCTGTATCTGCAATAATGAGGGTCTGTTGATGTGTATTCAGCTTTCAAAATGGAAGTACCCAGGGCCCAGAATGTGATTGGGTGGGCCAATGTTGAAGGGGAACAATTTCCCATAGCCAAGACTATGACCTCACACTGCTAGAGAACCATTGTGCACACCCACAGTTCCAAGTCCTGAAAACAAGGGACTGTTTCCTATACAAGGCAGGGCATGAAGGAAACTTACTTTTTTTGAAAGGCAGTGCAATGAAATAATCTTGTTGTGGTGAGCCGCTTTCTGGCCTGCAGAATGATGAGTCAATACATGCACGATTCTTCTCGGATCACACTTTATTGGAGTACAGCTCAGTTGAGGTAGAATGGTGGAAGAAAGGCCCCGTGCCTGAAATGCAGCCTGCTTATATAGGGAAGCTGGGATGCATGTAGCTATATGATTGGTGCCCAACGTAATGCCTCATTAGCATATAGCTGGTGATAGGTGGTAAGGAGTGCCAAATCAGCATAATCAGGGATCACATGGGATAGGTCACTACTCAGCGCCTAATTAGCATCTGGGGAACATGATGCAATGTTCCAGCAAGTTGTGCAAGGCACAACCGCACCCTGCATCTCCCCCTTTTTGTTTTTCTAATGACAAAGACAGGATATAGCCTGTACAGGTGTTCACCTCATGATGTGCCCACCGCTCAAAGGCTGTTTCCTGCTGCCAGGATCCCCGAGACGCCTTCCTAAGTGCAAGGCCAATGAGGGGAGCAGGGTGCAAAGGCTGTCTCAGAGGAGAATGATTCCGTATAGAGGTGCAATAGCAGCTAAAGCCTCTCTGTGCAAGGGCAATCATTATAAGTCACTAAGGGCAGAGAGCCAGGCTGTGGGGGAGTGCCCTGCAGCAACAGCCAAGAGTGCCTGAGTGAGTAGGACCTTTTCACTACGCTCTCTGATGTGAATACGGCAAACCAGCCAGAGGTAAAAACAACCCCAAATGCAAAGATTCCCACTCCCACCTATTCCTTGAAAAAGGAAAGGGCAGAAGTGAGCCAAGAAGTAAAGTCCCCAAGTGTAACAGGCTCCAATCTTGTAGCATTCAAACGTGCGATCTGGAACTTTTGCTTAAGGATCATCTTTTCAGCCTCCATAGACCAATTCCCACTTAAAAATTCTCCAATTCTTTGACTTTCATTCAAAGCATCTGAAACAACAAGAGGAGTAACAAAAACATGCCCTAATTTCTGTACACAGCCCACTTGTATTAGGCCATATGCATCTTGAATAACCTCTTCTAGTAAATTTACTCTTTCATTGGTGGCAAGGATACCACTCAGCAAATGGGAATTGTAGCGGGAAATCAGATACTATATATGTGAACGATCACGTAATAGGACTGGAGACGAGCGGGGAGTGGTTACCTGGAAAGGAATCTGGAAGTAGACCTTCGAGGGAGAGGACCAGGACAGGAAGTCGTCATTTTTTTGCGAGAGTTCTCCACCGGGTACGCAGTTTGGCCCAGCTGCGCGGGAGTTTGGACGTACGGTGTAGAGATGAAAAATTTTCATTAAAAAGGCTCCAGCGCGCTGCAACCTTACCCTTTCATTTTCTCTTAAAACCGGCTCTGTTTTATAAGTAATTTTCACAAAATAAACCCCATTTAAAACATATCTCACGGCGGGTTTTTACCGCAATAATTGGCGCCTGGGTTAACTGATGTTGTCTTCTCCTAAATTCTAAAAGTTACTTCATGCTTCCAACTTTAAATGTATATTTTCCTTCTCAGGTCTTGACGGTGTTAAAGATTAAATAGTTAAAGTTGTTATTACTTCACATTTAAACAAAGACACTCAAGTGTTAAAACTCTATTGTTTAAAATAAACAGCCTTAAAACAATCCCTGTACATTTTCTCATATCAACATTTTAAATATTAAATTGTACTTTATAGTTGTTGTTTGTTAACAGTAGTTTGACCTCACTTATGTTAGTACCTTTCTCTTTCCTAGACACTGTCTTATGATAATCCCTATAATATATAGTTTTATACCTAGTTTAAAACCTTCCTATTTAGACAAAACGGGGAGATGTAGCAGGAAATCAGGAACTATATATGTGAACGATTGCATCATAGGATTGGAGATGAGCGGGGCGTGGTTAACTGGAAAGGATTCCGGAAGTAGACCTTCGAGGGAGAGGACCAGGACAGGAAGTCGTCATTCTCTCGTGAGAGTTCCCGACTGGGTGCGTAGTTCGGCCCAGCTGCTCAGGAGTTCGGACATGCAGTGTAGAGATAAAAATTTTTCATTAAAAAGGCTCCGGCGTGCTGCAACCTTATCCTTTCATTTTCTCTTAAAACCGGCTCTGTTTTATAAGTAATTTTCACAAAATAAACCCCATTTAAAACATATCTCATGGTGGGTTTTTACCACGATAGGGAATTAAACTGTGCTTGCTCCTCTGAAATTTGAAGTTTGAGTCACAATATCATTAATTTCCTGGGCAGACTTGACTTGGATGGCCATAGCTACACCTGCAGTAACTGCTGCAGTTGCTGAAATGGCAATGGCAGCCATGATAGCGGCCGTAATGCTGAAGTCCCTCTTATGGCGTAACAGACTCATCATAGTGAACTGCTCTGGGTCAGCTTCCACAGGCATGGGAAAAAGGTAGGCATTCTAACAACTACTGCTGTAGTCACCACTGATCCATTCCAACACTCTGCCAGCCAACAACTGCCTGAAACGGTGCAGTTTTTACTAGAGTTAGTCAAGAGAAACATAAAAGGTGACTTCAAATACAACAAAGCTGCTAACCCTGTGTAATTACTAACCTCGTTGTTATAAGATGTTAATTTCAATTTCATCCTTGTTCCATTACCTGACTTCACCACACCTGACACAATATACACCTTACCCAAGGATCCTTGCAAGTTCACAAGAGTAGAAACATCCGCACTGGCCCTTGCCTCATTAAAAGAAAAAGAAAAAGAATGGAAAAGAATGGCCATCCTTCAGTAAACCAAGTTGTGTTATCAGATTACTCAACATTTCCCATATAGGGCCTCAAGCCAGGAGAGAATTCAAATCCCAGACTAAGCTGTTTATTTCCCCAAGTTCTATCTTGGCAGGAAGTGAAGGTAGGAAAACTACTTATAAATGGTTGACAATAGGGAGCAACTATAGGTCTTGTGGTATTTTGTCTATCCTTATTATTGTTATGTAATGGAACTATCCCTTCATGAGTCAGGATCATGGTGGTAACATTCACCTCGTAATTTCCATTAACTTCTGATCCTGTGCCAGAGGCAGAATCAGTAGCTATCTGTCCCAAAGCCTCAGTTAACATATGCACGGGAGCTTGATTGTCCTTTAGGGGGTTTACCCAATAAGTCAAGTTTTTTTCTGGCTAAAAAATATAGTCATCATTCTCTTTAAGACTAAAACAAAGTGACTAATACAAATTAATATTACTAGCTTTAAATTATGCCCAATCCGTGGAAAGGGGCTGGGCACAAGGAACATCTACTTCACATGAAGTAAAAAATATCATAGGGAGAACTCTGGACTGAGCATCGACTGGCATATGTAATGGCAAGGTCTGACTAATCCCCCAGAGTATCATCTTTTCTGCCTGAATCAGGGGGAAGACAGTCAGGAGTATCCATATCAGCATCATCCTTAAAGTCGTCCTCAACGCGTCTCATCAATCTTGATGGCACCCAGACTGGCTCCTGATTCTGTAGAGAAACACATAAAGATCTCCTGGATCGAATGATAACGCAATCCAGGCCTCACCATTGATTAGAAAGTACATTCTTCCATAAAACTTTGCCTTGATTGTTGGGTTCTGAAGTCATATGACATTCAGCAATGGTTTCATTTTCATCATTTAAATTTAGAAAATTTATAGTGAATAAAACAAGAGAGAGCATTTGTTTGGGGGTGCAATTCTCTGCTATTCCCCCTTTTTGTTTTTGCAGGAAGTCCTTGAGCGTACAATGCACACACTCTATTATCCCTTGCCCTTGTGGATCATAGGGCAGGCCTGTGATATGTTTCACTTGCATTTTGAGATAAAATGAGGCAAAACTCTTAGATGCATAGGCTGGCCCGTTGTCTTTTTTCAGTGTATCAGGCTTGCCCCAAGTGGACCAAGCTTCAAGGCAGTGGGTAATGACATTGTGAACACTTTCCTCAAAAAGAGTTGTGGCGTGCATTACCCCAGAACATGTATCAATGGAGACAAGCATATACTGAAGCTTTCCAAAGAATGGAACATGGGTAGCATCCATCTGCCAAATTTCAAGTGGAAAAATGCCTCTGGGATTAACCCCTATTTTTTGAGTAGGCAAGAATTGCACACAAGCAGAACAGCTTTTCACAATATTCCTAGCTATCTCCCTAGAAATTTTAAATTTAGTTCTTAAAACAGCAGATGAAACATGGTATAAGCTATGAAACTCTCGTGCTTGTGTTTCAGAGTTCAATGCCACAAAAGCATGTGTTGCCAGATCAGCTTGTTCATTGGCTTTTGACG
>PVIH01003690.1:111235-136478 GCA_004025045.1 Sigmodon hispidus
GAGTGAGCTCGGATATGAGTAATATAAAAGGGATTGGATTGATGCAAAATCTCACCTCTTATTCCTGCTAAAAGTGAGGCTACCATACTAGAGGGTTTAATATAGGAAACAATTTCTAAATTTTTAACAGCATTCACCACATATGATGAATCAGATACCAAATTAAAAGACTCAGGAAAACATTTAAAAACCTCTAAAATTACTTGGCATTCTACTATTTGGGGAGCATTTGGATGGCACTCAACAGTTACAGGTGAGCCTCCTTGCACCATGTAGGCTCCCTTCCGAGGCTTAGACCCATCCATGTAGATGGTTAAGGCATTGCTCAATGGTTGCTCCCTTGTGATCTGAGGGAACACCACAGGCTGCTGAACTACGAATCTTAAAAGTTCACTCTTGGGCAAATGATTATTAATTGTTCCAGAAAAGGCACAAACCAATATAGCCCATTCTGAGGTAGTGGCAGCCAATATCTCTTTTGTATAAGGGACTATAAGTCAGTCAGGTGTCTTGACAAATAGATTGCTTAATGCCTAATAATGCAACCTCAGCCATCATGGATGGAGAGTGGGACAAGGTTCTCATCCCTGTAGATTTAGTATGAATCCATAGTAGAGGCCCTTCTTCCCAAAGAACACCAGTTGGAAAGCCTAAAGTGGGGAGAATACACATCCAAATGTGCTTAGATTCATCACAGTGCACCAACTGTACCCTAGTAATTGCTTGCTCTACCTTTTGAAGTGCTCCCTGAGCCTCTGGTGTTAGCTGGCATGGGGAATTAAAATCTGGGTTACTCTCTAAAATATTAAATAAGGGTTTAAGCTCAAAGCAAGTTAATTTCAATTATGGATGAATCCAATTTATATCCCCAAGCAATGTTTGAAAATCATTTAAAGACCTTAAGCGATTGGTCCTAATTTCTACCTTTTGTGGTCTAACATGGGCATTCTGAATAATAGCTCCTAAAAATTCAATAGCTCCTCCCTTCTGTATCTTTTCCAGAGCAATAAATAAACCTTTATCTTTTAATTCCTTGGTTAACAAACTTAACGCTAATTCTAACAATTCTATAGAAGGGGCTACAAGCAAAATATCATCCATATAATGTACAATTCTAATATGGGGAATGTTATCTTTTACTGGCTGTAAAGCTCTATCTACATAAAGTTGACACATTGTAGGACTATTGGCCATATCTTGAGGAAGAACAATCCACTGATATCGCTTATCAGGTTGTTCATGATTAATAGAGGGTAAAGTAAAAGCAAAGTTTTCCTTATCCTGACTATTTAGGAGAATGGAAAAGAAGCAATCTTTAATATCTACCGCTACAACAGACCAGTTCTTTGGAATAGCTGTTAAAGCTGGTAGACCCCTCTGAAAGTGTCCCTGACTTGCATTTGTTGATTTATTGTGTGCAGATTATGAAGTAAGCACCATTTTCCTGATTTCTTTCTGATAACAAATATGGGAATATTCCAGGGGGACTGCGAGGGCTCTACGTGCCCCAGCTGTAACTGTTCCTTAACCAACATAGAGGCTGCTTCCAATTTTTCTTTCGACAGAGGCCACTGAGGTACCCACACAGGTGCAGTGGTCATCCATGAGATAGGAATCATAGGCTCAGTAGCCCCTGTGAAAAACCCAAGCTTTGCAGATTGGCGTTTCCTTGAACCTGTATTGGTGTGGTAATGCCTTATAAATTACGCCCTAACCTTTTGCTAGGAACAAACCCTGATCTAATCATGATATTTTTTTGCTGTGTCAGAATAATCATTAGTAAGCTTAAGATTCATTTGACTCTGGATATCCCTGCCCCATAGATTGATTGGCAGGCCTTCAACTACAAAAGGCTAAAACTTCCCCTTTTGGTTCTCTGTTTTCCATGTCAATTCCTTAGAGCTAATTCTAGGGGCATCTGTGTAACCTAAACCTTGCAAGGTCTGCGAAGATGTTTGAAGTGGCCATAATTGTGGCCAATCTCTAATTGTAATTATACTTCTGTCTGCTCCAGTATCTACCAATCCTTGAAATTTTCTCCCTTCTAGTATAAGATCAAGCATAGGGCAGTCAATAAGAGATAGTGACAGAAAAGCCAAATCAATTCCGGTGGATCCAAAGCCCTTGGATCCCCGTTTTTCTGAACATGTGGGGTAACTGTCATGGAAAGAGGGCAAGATTAATAATTGTGTAATGCGATCACCAGGGGTTGTAGTAACTATCCCTCAAGGGGATTGACACATTACTTTGATGACTCCAGCATAATCTGGGTCAATAACTCCAGGCATAACAATGAGTCCCCGTAAGGTGGAAGAGGAGTGGCCTAACACTAGCCCAACTATCCCTTACTAGCAGCAGTGCATTTTCCATATCACCAAAAATATGCTCACTCCATCCATCATTTGGGCTACAATGGTTCAGTGCTGCCCTGTATTATTTTGGTTAGGTTCCCTGAGACCTCCCCCTTATTGGGGCAGGCTCACCAAACCCTCATATTGATGGTGTTTATTTGATTATAAACTTCCACAGGATATGCTGTTTGATTATTTACCCATTGTCCTTGCCCTAATAGCATATCTGTACTCCATGCTGGCTGCCCATTGGCAGTGTTCTCCCGGGCCTGACTATATGCCAGATCAGTCACAATTGACTTCCAGTCTAAATATTGCCCCATAGTTAAGCAGGCTCTAGCAATGTGTTGCTAATCAGTGGGTGTTAAGGCATTGCGCGTAAGGCGCTGCAGCAACATGATGGTATAGTTGGCAGCTACACCATCTCTTTTTGCTGCCTCTGCAAGGTCTTTAATAATCTTATGGACAATTACTTCATAATATCGGCCACATGTGGCTGGATCCTCAAACACAGGGAAGGCTGTGGTCACCCCAGACCACGCTTCCTGGGGGATGAATGTGCATCCCAACTTGTTCCCTAAAGGAGGGGGAGCAGTAGCTCTAGCCTTTGTGGGATTGAAAGGTGGTGATCAGCCAAGCGGAGGGGATCGTAGCATTCTCACTCATAGTCTGCAGCCGCCTCCTCTAGATCTTCCTCTTCCTCAGGGTCTAGCTCATCTTGAGATATATATATATATATAAATCTTTAAATTCATCTAGGACTGGGTACAGTCCTGGCACTGGTTCTGAATTTTTGTTTTCCTTTTTCTTTTTCTTAGGCCTATCTTTTGTAGTGCCTGCGCCTCCATTTTCTGATGTGCTATCCTGGCTTATACTGAGAACCTTACGTCCTTGCTGAATAATGTCCTCATATTTCCCATCCTTTAACAATAATGGATCACACACCATAGCGGAAGGGTGCCTCAGGAAAGTGTTCCCTCAGTGTTGCATTTCTCTAGATCCCTGCCAAGTTTTTTCCCATGATGGAATAGTCAAACTGCCCGATACCCCGAGCCACAGAGCACTGCTTTTGATATTTTCCAGCAACCAGCTTATGGCTCTGTAGGAAAGCTTTAGCCCTCGGATACTCAATATAGCCTGAATAGGCTCATGGAACTCGGTCATGGAGTCAGCAGACAATTTGTTCCCCATCTTGCACTCTGATCTATGAGCGGCTTATTAGATCGAACACACGTTTGATTTACCGCACGGTCAGGGAAGGCACTCCCCACCAGGTTGGTGGCACTGCAGCCACAAGCAGGCAAGAAAAATCAGGACAACTAGGATGAAAATAACTGCAGCAAAGATCTCAGGCTCTAGACCTCCCAGGAGCACCTGCATATCTGGACAGATTACTCACCGACAGTCCACTCCGTGTGTTGAGTTCTGAATCGGTCTTCCCTGCAGGGCGTGAAGGTTCCTGAGTTTCAGCACCACTTGTGGCGAGCTGCTTTCTGGCCTGCAGAATGACGAGTCACCACATGCACGATTCTTCTTGGATCACACTTTGTTGGAGTACAGCTCAGTTGAGGTAGAATGGTGCAAGAAAGTCCCTGTGCCTGAAATGCAGCCTGCTTATATAGGGAAGCTGGAACACGTGTAGCTTATATGATTCTTGCCCAACATAATGCCTCATTAGCATATAGCCAGTGATAGGTGGTAAGGAGTGCCAAATTAGCATCTTGGGAACATGATACAATGTTCCAACAAGTTGCACAAGGGCCAACCGCATCCTACAGCTTGTCATTTAATGTTTAGAGTTGATATATAAATCAGGATAGTAAGAATACAGGTATAGGAATTCTCTAAATGCCCAGTGAGACCATGAGAGGTTGATATCCATGCTGCAGAAAGAGCTTCTTTGATTAAAAACTTGAGTGCTGGTTGGACAGTTTTTTCTTAGCTCTGGTTTGCCTTTCTTAAGTGTGGCCATTATCACATCACCCACACCAGCAGGAGGAAATCTGTACAGTGATCACTTGTCCCTTGATTCCCTTCACAGAAATTATAGACAGTTTTTTTTTCCTCCTGTATTGACAGCATAGTTATAAAAGCTCCTGCTGGAAGACTGAGGGAAATCTTAAATTTCGCTTTGGAGCTTTGGAGGAACCACACCACATCCTTGCTTCAACATTCCAAGTGCCTGAAAATTTGACAATAATATATATAATATATATATATATTATATATATATAATATATAAAACAGAAGTTCTTGTGGAAAGAGTTTACCAGTGCTTTTACATGTTTACTTGAGTTTCTCCCTATAATAAAGATCAGTATTTACAGATGCATCAATAAAAATAAATAAAATTATTGAATTAACAGTGATGAATAACTTTTAATAGAATAACAATAACAAAATAAATTGTTTTGCTGGCAAATTGCAAAAATACATTCTTTTCTATATTTTGAAGGTATCTGCTATATCATGACTCAAAATATATTTTGATCTTGAGACTTCAAAATGGTCTTATTTGATGCACATACTCATAAATGGAGAGAATGGTGCATAAATTTAATTTTTTTTCACTTTATCATATCTATTTTTAATTCTAAGCTTAAATTGTCAGAAAGCTTAGTACTAGCATAATTATTAGGGGTTAATAACATTCAACTTTTTAATTTTACAAATAAAAATGATGGTAAAATTAGAGGTAATGAGAAACACTGAAACCCATAGCTCAAAGGCTAAGAGGAATACAATGTCCTCAGGAAACCCAAGCCTGGTGGTGTTTTATTGTAGTGGGTGGATTTTATTGCAGTGCCTTCTTTCTCAAGGAAGAAGAGGTCTCTTACAAGGATTGAAGTCCATTGTTTCCTCTGCTTCCAAATACAGACATTTGCAGACCTGCTTTAAATTATAAATCAATGAAGATAGCTGGAAGTTTTCCTGAATTTCTTGGAGGGTATGTTCACCACACCAAATCTCATTGAGCATGATACTGGTGAGTTTCTCTCAGAGAAAATGACTCTGTAGCGCTGTAAAATGAATGTGCTTGGAAAAGCATCTTGTACTTACATAAAATTAACTTTGAATAAAGTCTATTTTAAATCTATTTATTCATTATGCATATAGTGTTCTGCCTGCATGTATCCTTGCTAACCAGAAGAGGGCACCAGATCTCATTACAGATGGTTGTGAGCCATCATGTGGTAGCTGGGACTTGAACTCAAGACCTCTCGAACAGCGGCCAGTCCTCTTAACCTGTGAGCCATCTTTCTAAGCCCTTAATTTTATCCTATTTTAATCTGGTAAGTAACATTTCTATACTTAATCCTCCTTTCAATTTTTCAATAGTTATGCTTCACTGTAACTGTATCTGTCTTTTTTTGGTATGATAACACACTGCCACCTAACTCAAATATTTCATTAAGTAAAAATAAAATAAAATTGGGAAAGGGTATCTGTTTTTAAAACATCCAAAGAATAATCACACAATTTTCTTTCATTTGTAATCTCAATATTTTCAAACTTTTATAGAATAGTGTGAGAAAAAAATGATTAACAAATTCAATGATGCATTGAGGATATAGATATTTAATTAAAGTATTAACTAATTATATAAAATCTTGCTGAGATCAGAAATGAGTTGGGCAGTGGTAGCACATACCTTTAATCCCAGAACTTGGAAAGCAAAGACAGGCAGTTCTCTGTAAGTCTGAGGCTAACCTGTTCTACAAAGCCAGTTTCAAAATGGTGAGAACTGTTACACAGAGAAACCCTGTCTCAAACTAACAAACAGTAGCAAAAAGATAAAACAAGAAAATAAATCATTAGAAGGTAATTATACAAGCTGAAATAACCACAGATTTTTTATAAACATATATATATATATATATATATATATATATATCAGTGCAGATACAAACTGTAATTGAAATAAAAATAGATTGTTGGACAAAACTCAAAACAATAACAGTAGACAGTGTGCTGTTTGCAATAAGCAGAGCTAAAAGTCATAAGAGAATAATAATGAACCAAGAATAAATAAAAAAATAAATTTATCAGAAAAACACTAGAGAAAAGGCACAGTCATGTTGACTTTAAACACATGAAAATAATGGATCCCATTACAATAGTGATCACAAACTCATTCTGTGTAGAGAAAACATGACCTAGTGCCATGCCAAAGAACAAATCTACCAAAAGGTGACTCTTCCCAATATGTTACTTACTACAACTTAAAAAACAATAATAATAAAATGAAATCACTGAAACTAGAAAAGCTGATAGCATAATTAAAAATTTTACTAAAGGGCACACATATCCACTCTTAGGAAAAACAGCAAAAAAAGGCTATAGGGAATAGTCACCTAATAATATTCACTTCCCTACTTTAAACCTTAGATATTTTTTGTTAGTTTTCCCTTATACACTCTATATTTTTAACCATTTTACTAAATAGCCATTAAGTGATGGACTTATTTTTTTCCTCCATTTACTTCATACAGCATTAAATAACTGCTACCAACTATTTTTCGAGATGCAGGAAGAGAACACTGCATCTTAGCCTTCATCCTCTTCAGAGCTGCATGACCATGATGGAGAGATGCCCAGGAAGATGCTGTATCCTCAGAATATTTTTGTCATGTGTGGAGAAGATCAAAAGCAGAAAACATCAGTGTTCAAAATGGAGCTAATTTCACACCCATATAGCTTTTGCTTTGGAAATTGATGTTTTCATTAACCCAGACAGCAAAATAAAAATTGATCTATGCCAGTCAAAAGACCCACTTTAAAGTCCCTTCATATTCCTGACATCTTTGAAGATAGTTCTCATCCAGATCTATCTATTACTTTTTGTGCTAATAAGACACACAGAGACATGATGAGTAGAGTGAACTGCCTTTCAATATCAGGTAGCTGGGTTTAGATAAATATCAAATGGCATTTCAATACAGAACACTAACATCCAATTGTTTAAAACATATTTTCACTGAAGTTGATGACTTGTATGATTCTAAAAGCAATTATAGCCATTTTATTAGAACATCAAACTTGGAAAGTAATTTCTGGACATATACATTTTTCTTGCTGAATATAAAGGTAAAGTATCACAAATATTTTTCTAACCTCATCTTTGGATGAAAAGAAACTAAAGGTCTTTAATAAAACATAATAAACTGATTTTAAAATCCATATTGACTGGAAAGTTCCATCATTAATCAAAATTTCAGTTAAAAATAAAGTAGTTTAAAAGTTCTAGTAGATTCAACAGCAAAAATATAATAATTAATAAAATAATATTAAATATTTTAATATTATAATAGTCTGAATAATAGTGTTATAAAACAATTTGAACCTAATATTGATATTATATTTCAATACATAGCATTACTGTATAACAGAGCAATAGATTTACAAAATAACAAACTATATGTATGCAGATTATAAATATGTGTGATAGAAATTGAGCATTCACTTATCTAGTTTAGAGTAATAAATTCTGTTTGGGGTTAAATAAATGTTATAAACAGAAAGAGCTCAAGCTGAGACACTTATTATTCTTGTATTATTATCAGAGAAGTTTAACTTTGTCACTGTCATTCTGTACAAATAATTTTTTTAACAAAAGAGATGGCTTTCAAAGGTTATCTGTGCTCATGGGTTGGTTCAGAATGATAAAGGTAGGTAAAGGAAGATCCTTTAAGCCAGCAAAGTTACTTTGTGTTTGACAAATAGCTTTCTTAGAAAATGGGACATGACAAAGTAAAGTTGCAGAAGTAAACTCTCAAGATATGCTTAAAATGCAATTAGTAAGTGTTGCTGTGTTAAAAGTTATTCAACATATACCGCCTCCAAATAATAGTTGTTTATTCTCAGTTGGTAAACTAGAGAGTATGCTTTTGTGTAGCTCTTTGCTTTGGAGTCAGTGACAGATTTAGACAAAGTTGTAGCCCTAGCTCAACTAAGAAATAAATGAGTTTGGAATCAGATCAATTGGCTAGTTGCTGGCTGGTTCCAGTAGCTCACAGTTCATTGCACTGAAGACATTAGTTCTTCCATGACTGCAGGCCAGAGTTTGGCTGCTCTAAACATAGGACAACTCACAATGATGTTTCTTGCTGAGCAGGAATAGCTACTTTCTAGACATGATGGAGATTACTATGCCTGGTTCTCTCAAAGGTTCTATTTCTCATTGACTAAGTGTATGCCACAGGGTAGTAACTTCATTGAATCCTCAGAACAATCCCTTAGCTCATTTATATCTTTTCTGGCAACCATTCTACTTTTGTATCCAAATATGGAAAGTGGAAAACAACCTGGAACAAAAAGCACGCAAAATACAAAAAGAAGAAGAGAATCAGGATGCCTGCAGAAGTATAAAAACTCTAGTTTAGTACAAAACCTTATGTGCAATATTATGCTCAATGTTGTATAATTGCCACCCTTTATAGATGCACATACTATGTAAACAGAGGACAAATTATACACTTTTATTCATAACTCACAAAACATGAGTTCAGAGGACTATATCATGATTTGATTTTAGTTTTGTTTGTCACTTCAAGCTCTGATGAACATAAAAGTTCATTGCCCACAAAACTTTCAAAGTAAATATAAGGTTGGCATCAAGACAGAGTCATAATGGCCTCTCAAATTGTATTATGGTAATGTAAATAGAAATTATGCAAAACAGCTGCTGCCCTTGTACAGCAGCTGCTTTATATAATTAAATAAGTCAGCTGCTTGAGTGAACAACTAGGGAAGACATAGTAAGCACCCCCAAGGCAGCATAAGCATTAGGGTATACACACATATTCAGCTATGAAAATCTAAATAGAGATGGAGAGATGGCTCAGAAGTTAAGAGCAAGAGCATTCCATAGTACCCAAGTTTGGTTTTTTTCATCACCAGTACTGGCTATCTCAAAATGACTTAGAACTATGGCACCATAAAAGAATCCAACAATTTTTTGGCCTCTACATGCTTTGCATTGCTTACACAAGTTTCTGCTCTGACAAAAAATACACATAATTTATATATACATATATATAAAGTTTAATAAAGTGTTGATTATATTTACAATTATATATGTATGTATAGGTATATAAATGCATTGCAATAATGATTAGATAAAAGGAGGCCATTAATTGGGAGAAAAGGGGGAGGTTATATATGCAATTAGTGAAGGGGTAAGAGAAATGTTATAATTATATTATGAAATAAAATTTAAAAATTTAGACCTGCAAGTTCCCAATCTCCATACTCCTAGCTCTTCATATTCTAACATCTCTGTCTAGATATGCAATATGCTTTTCACCAAGGTTAGAAAAGTAAGTTTGCCTGATATGTCCATCCAGATCAAGATTAGTTCCTAAATACAATGCCCCAGCCTAGCCTGACCACATGCATGCCCAGACACCATCCACTGCTCCTTGATCTCCAGGATACTAGCATGCCATATTTGAAACTCAGCCAAGTCAGATCCACTCCATACTTTGCCAGGGTCTAGTCATTTGGTTTGTCTGATTATCCCCTCCATATAATCTTTCCAACTGCCAAATCTAACCCTGAGTTCAACTAAGATACATATCATTCTTAGAAGCTCAGGATCCTATGCCCACCTGATATCATTAATTAATATCTAATTTTTAAAATATTTATTTAGTTATTAAATTGTTTATACCCTCTGCTTTTTCATCTCCTTCCCTTTATTCAACTACCCCTCCCTCAACTTCATTTCCCACCTACTCCTGAGGAATTTAAGGCCTCCCTTGACTAGTTAACACAAGCTGACATACCAAGTTGAGGCAGGGAGCATAAGCATTAGGATACACTTTCATCCTGGTTTAAAGTAGAGCAAGGCATTCCAACACAGGGAGTGGGCTCTGAAATGCCAGCTCATATATCTGGGATAATTTCTGGTCCTATAGCTAGGAACCTGTTAACAGCTTCATCAATGCAACTGTCATCCTCATTTATTGCGTCTACTTTAGTCCCATGCAGACTCCACAGCTGTTAGTCCATAGTCCATGTCCTCCCTTTAGTTTAGGTCAGATGTCCCTGAGTGCTTCTCCCTTATGCCCTTGGCTCCACTCCCTCTTTTCTCCTCCCTCTCTTCAACTGTACACCAGGAGTTTGACCAAGTGCAATACCTAATCTTTAAGTACATCCTGGCTTAAATAAACCTATTATATTCAGCTCCAACTTACTTTGTGCATTTCAAAAACAGAAGTTACAAAATAAATTCACATGCACAGATCCCAATTTGAAATTACAAATAATATAAGTAATAAAGTCAGTATCCACCAATTTTTTTCAAATTCTATAGAAATATTTTTAAATGAAAACTTTCTAGACAGTCACCCCTAATCAAAAGTTAATAGGGTAATCAAAAATGAATTAGAGAAGTTATAGAAAATATGAAGATTAAGCTCAATAAACTTAAAGAAAATAAATATAAAGAACAAATACCATAACTACGACAAGAAAATGCAGTCATAAGATTGATGGAAATCACAAAAACAATCTTGGCTTTGAAACTTAATTAAATTAAGAGACAGAAACATCAGAGAAAAGTCAAGTTGAAATGAAAATAGTATTGTAAAACACAAGAATACAATCCAAAAACTCAAGTGAAATTCTTATAAGTAGAATTAATTATGCAGACTACAGAATAGCAGGATCAGAAGACAAATTAGAAGGTCTTGACCACATAAGAGAAGAATATGAAAAAAAATCATTAAAACACAGGAAAAAAAGATACAGAGATTATACACTACCATGACCAAACTTTAACAACTTTAACAACATAGTGATAGATGAAGATTTCAAATCCCAGGTTAAGGACAGAGACTAGATGTTCAACAAAATCATAGACAAAATATTCCAAAATGATAAGAAAGACTTAATTTGTGCATTTTAAAAACAGATACAAGAAACATGCAGAACACTATATAAATAAGACAAGAAAATAAATTCTTTTTTGACATATCATAAGGTAAACATTAATAATACAAAATGAAGAAATATTATTTAAATCCACAAAAGTCACATATAAAGAAAAATTTATCAGGAACAGCAGAAGGCAAAGCATTCCAAGTCGTAAGGGCCACAAAAGCAAATCTGTGATAATGTGCACTGCTGTCTCCCAAAATTGAAGAGAAATAAAACAAAACCAAATAAATTTTCTATGACATAAACAAACTAAAATAATTGTATCTAGCTAAAAAAGACAAAGAAATACAGCATGTAAATTTTTAGGCTGAAAAAAAGGAATGCATATAACTGAAAAATATAGAAAGAAAATACAAAATAAATACTGAAACACAGTGTACTGCCAAAAGAAAACCAACAAAACAATATAGTAAATATAATCAATATGTACTTTTGATGATGACTTGAATATGACCTTTAAAATAAATTTTAATAAAGTCAATTCTCCAATAAAAAAAGAACACAAGTTAACTGAAAGGATCAGAAAATAAAATCTATTTACTATTGTCTACCAAAATATGCACCTTATGTTTAAAAATAAGTACTACTTTTTTATTTGGGGGGATAAATAACTATGCATTTCTAAATACATAGGTATAAAATGTTCAGTTCATATAATGTTACATGTGTGTATGTGATTATTTGGTGTTAGATAACCAATTGGTTTGTTGTTCTGAGGAAAACCCTATCTCCTATTCTCATTATAACAAAAATTAAAATAAAAAGAAACAATTTATATGAAAGAGATCAATGAAGAGAATATAAAAAAATTGAATAAAGAAAGAGAGAAATGTAATTACAGTCTCAAAAATTAATCTTGCTATAAAATATGGCCAGTTCAGACTCTATGTCCTCTGTTACTAGAAGTCCTCACTGGGGTCACCCTTCTAGATTCTAGGAAGTTTCCACTGCACTAGGTTTGTACATCCAGCTCCAATGCTTCCAAATTTCAGTATCCTTTAACAGGACAACAGTAGTGGCCTCTGCCCTGAAACAGAAGGGTTACCGAGTGGCCAAAGTGTTCAACTTTTTGGACAAGGATTCCATAGGGCATTTCCATGGCCACCTTGACTGGGTTGGAACTCCTTTTACAATGTGCCTTGTCTCATAGATGAACATATGAGATGGCTTTGAGACAGGGAGGTGTGCTAGGGCTGCGTCTGAGGTCAGGGCAGTTTTTAAGACCCTGAACACTTTTTGTTCAGCATGAGTGAACATGAAAGGCTCATAAATCCTTTAATATTGGCATATAGAGGCTTTGATATCTCTGTGAACTCCTGTGTCCAGAGGTGACAATCCCCAACCTTCCTTTTAGTTTCTCTGACCTGCCTCTTAGTTTCTAGATTAAGTATTTGGAGAAAGTCACTTTGCCTCTGAGACAAGGTTCCTTTTTCTCCTTTAAGGTAGTAACTAAGGTAAGTGGTCTCTCAAGTACAAAGCTGGACATTCTTGGTTGATATTCCTTAGCCTAATGTCAAACATTTTGCAGCAGTCCTTCAAGACCCATCTGCAGTCTATGTCAGTATCTGATAGTAAAAGGAGATCATCTACTTGCTGTAGAACTGTTGCCTCAGGAAATCTCTGTGGGATGGCATCATATTGGCCCTTAGGTCCTCATCCAACAGAACTGGGGACTTAGGTCTCTAGGTTATCTGACTCCAAGTAAGATGTCCATTATGTCTTCCTCTGGGAATGTGTATTTGATTGTAAAATGCATCACTTATGCAAATAGAACATCCTTTTTATTATTTATTATTTGGTGATTTTATATCATGCACCCCTTACAACTCATTTGTTAGTCCTCTCAGTTTCATACCCATTCTTATGATCTTCCCATTTACAAAAAAGCCCATCATGCTACTCATTTAGTTACTGGAGTATAATTAAACTCCCTGTGGCCAGCACCTTAAAGATCATGTGACCTTCCTCACACACACCCTTGCCAGAGGCCATCAATGCAGAAGTGAAGCACTGTGTCATTTAGCTATGTTCTAGCCTTGAGCTCTTGTATACAATGACATTTTTTTAAAGTCCACTAATGAGTGAGTACATCCCTTGCTTATCTTTGTGGGTTTGTGATACCTCACTCAGGAGGATATTCTCCAAATTCATCCATTTGCCTGCAAATTTTAGGATATCATTTTTTTCTTTCTGCTGAGTAGTACTCCATTGTGTAGATTTACCACAGCTTTTTAACCTATTCTTCAGTTGAGGGGAATCTAGGTTGTTTCCCCAATCATGCTATAATGAATAATGCTGCCATGAATATAGTTGAGCTAATGCTTTTGGGGTGTGAATGTGTGCCTAAAAGTGGTATTGCTGGATCCTTGGGGAGATTGATCTAGAATAAAGGGAAAATACCTAAATATGATAAAGACGATTTACAAAAAGCTAATGTCCTACATCAAACTTAATGGAGAAAAACTCAAAGCAATCCCACTAAAATCAGGAACTTGACAAGGCTGTCCCTTCTCCCCTTATCTATTCAACATAATTCTCAAAGTTTTAGCTAAAGAACATCTTTTAGGTACATGATTATTAACACATTTTTCTCTAAATAAATCAAACTCAAGGTAATATATTGGTTTGAGACTGTGGGTTCAATGGTCTACCTGCTTTAGAGCCTAGACAGGCCTATATTCAGGAATTCTTAGTTTCATGATGGACAAGAGGGTTGTGATTCAGGCTTACTGACAGTGACTATGGTGCCTGCCTTTCCAAGTTGGTAAATATAAATGTCAATCTTTTTTTTTTTTTTTTTTTTTTTTTGCTTCTAGTGCCATTGGTATTGCTTAACTCTAACAGGTATAGTTGAACTTGGTAACTAAGCAACTACAGATTCTTGGTGCTTAGCCAGCCCCAGATGGTTATGATCTTCCGTTGTGTCAGGGAATATCTGCTGTAGGTCTGAGAGATAGTTTAATTATTTTCTCAGGATGATGATAGCACCTTCTGTCAGGAAGGGGGCAGGGCAATGGAATTTGTCTAGTGACTATAGGTACAAATGTGCATATGTATAGCCTTTATCAAAAAAAAGGAGATGGTGGTTTTGAGTTAATGTAAGAGGTCTTGTGCTATTATATGTTAGGAATCATCATACATGAAAAAATAAAAGAAAAAAAGCTAGGGGCATTATCATTTCTTTTCCAAAGTAAATAAAAACAATCTAAGGATAATAGGCAGTTTTTCCTTTAACCTCCTAAAGTGAAATATTTTGTTTAGTCAGCTTGTCTTGGGGCTTTTAAATGATCAAATATGTTACCTTTGTATTAACTCAAAAATCAATTTCATTGTTCCCTAATTTGAGTGATACTCTAAGTCCTAGGAGCTCAAAGAATAAGAGCCTAGGCCCCTTCATTTTTCTAAATGAAGTACCTGTGGGCTTTTCCCTATTCATTTGGACATTCATTTTTTCCATTTTTCTTTTTACTTTATGTGAGCGTGAATCCTTTTTTCCAGTGATGGGTTCTAGGTCTTCACAATCTTTATACTGGAATGGAATATTTTTGCGTCTCTTTCATAGGGTAGGCAATATTGCTCTTGATAACCTTTTATCTTTTTGGCTCTGCATAGGGTTTAGATTATTAAACACCTGCTGAGTCACCTTCAGTAACTAATATGTATTCATACCTTTAAAACCTTCTAATTTCTGTAATTTTTCCCTAATATCTGGGGCCAAGTAGATCATAAAAACAATGTTAAGCTTTGATGAACTCTCTGGTGCCTCTGTACCTACGTCTCATGATATCTGTGGCCTCCACTAGGCATTGCAGAAATGCAGCAGTATGGTCATTAGTTCCCTGCTTACCTTTAGCAAATTTGTGAGCTCAAAATCTAGAAAAATCATGATGTAGATGTCAAAATTCCCCTTATCTTCATTGGTGTTAGTATCCCAATTGTGTCATTTGTAGCAGAATACATTCTCAGTATGAAAAATTCTAATTTTATGTCATCTGTTCCTCCATGAGTGAAGGAACAGGTGACCAATAACTTCAGGAAATTGACACACCATGGTGTTGTCTTATAGCAGAATTTCCCATAATCTCTTTTTCTCAATTCTAGCTTACAATTTCAGTTACATGACATAGTGACATAAACAGACAAATAATAATATACACACAAAAGCCAGACATGTAGACACCACAGGATATAGACACAGAAAAGAGGAGTAGCATATAGCCATTGTTTTGTGATATCTCAGGATTATATTAACATAGAATAGTCAATGCATGCAGTTTTGCCTTATGCCCAGACAGATACCTGGGCCAGAACCATGTTTAAACTCTTCTCCAGAGGTATGAACTTGCTGACAATCAAAGAGAATTTAGGTAATGGTGACAGAGGAACCAGCATTTCCATGAGCACTAAGAAAATTTCTCCCAGAGCCATGGAATTTCTCAGGTTGAGTGCCCTCTAGAAAGGCTCTAACACTTGTAGCATCCCAACAGCTGACTCAGAAGCTTCTGGGTCTGGCTGTCTAGAGTCCCTTGAAGAATCTTACTGGGGACTCCAAATGTCATGGAGCAGAGTCCAAGGATGACTCAACAAAAGCAGAGGGCACATTTGAGAGTCTTTATTAAGTGTGTCAGCACCTGCTTGGGGATAGATAGTTTTCACAAAGAGGCTCTGACTGCTTTCTGTAGGGAGCTTTTAAAAGCAAATAAAACCTCACATACTGGTTAGCAGTTCCAGAGGTAAGGAGATCAAACAAGGAGTTTATCAGAAGCAAAAAGCAAAAAATATAGCTGACATATCTTGACCTTAAGTTCATTTGACAACATTGGGTAATATTTTAAGAAATTTTTCTGTAGGAATGTTTGTGTGGTGCTAATGACAGAAAAAGTTAAATGTCTGTAGCAGGTACAAGATGGAAGAATCCTGGCTCCATCTCAAAGAGTTTCTGACTGATTTACTTTCCAGAAGATATTTCAAGATAACCTTATATTAATTCTGTCACTTGATTATTAGCAATGATTCTTATGCAGATAATCTATATATACATTCAAGAAATAAAGGCTATACATTTGAGAGCAAGGTGCATAAAGATTAAGGGTTGGGGAAAACATAGAGAAAAAAGGATATTGATATAGTTATATTTTAATGTCAAAATTAAAAAGTAATAAAATTTCTAAATAAAAATAAGCATTAATGGCTTCTATCAGTCTGCAGTCTTTTTATGTGAAGCCTTTTAACAATATAACTATTCCAAGCCCAGAATTATAAAATTTAAATTTATTTTGTAATTTATTTTCTAGTTCTTGATCATAAGTCTTATACATCACGTAATAACACATATCCAGGTGCTGTCTCACAGGACCTACAAAGTTATATCACAGGCTGAAATCATCCCGTGACATGATTCAGAGGAATAAATACTTCAAAGTCATTTCACATTTACTTTTGACCATGTAAAACATTTGATATCCATCTAACATATTTAATGTAACTTAGACAGGCTCAGTCTGTAGATAATATAGAAGGAAGAAAAAAACAGAAACAAAAAGAAGGGTATATGATCTAAAATGATACCAAAAACTCAATAAAATTTTAAAATTTATTTATCTTTCTTTCCTGTGACATTATTATTATGACTTTGTGTAATATAAAAAAACTGTGGTCATTTGATGAATTGTCATGTGGTACATGACTCATACCTCCTCATGTTGACAGGTTCCATTAGAAAATACAAAATATCATGCTTAAATATCACTACTCTTCAGATCAGAAATGTGCTAGGAACAAGTAAGCTGTCAAGTTTCAGAGGCAGAGGAATTTTCCAAAATATGTTTTTCTTTGAAAGCTCAACTTCTGTTGTTAGCAGCACATACTTTCAGTTGTTTATCTTGGCATGACAGATTCACTTCTCTCATTGTCAAAGAGATGTCTGCCACTCTTCCAAATCAGAATCCTAACAGTTTGTCATTCTTTCACAGTAAGTTAAGCTGTTGATGAAGATCATTACTAGTTTTGCTGAAAATTCAGGGGATTATATAAGCCATTTTTCTTAAGGTAACAGTGGACTCTACAATGAAAAATGCTATACTTGTCACTTTTTATATAAAACATTAATTTATGGTCCAAATTTAATATGATATAATTTGTATTGCTTTATTAAGGATATTCTTTAGCAGTAAAATGACATTGATTTTACTTTGCAGGATGGTCAAATATGCAGCAACTAACTGGTGATGATTTTAATTTTACACTAGGAGTACTGCTTTTGTAACTTAAATGACCATCAAAAAATGAACGAACAGTGATGTCAAGTGTGTTCAGACAGTATAGTATTATTGAGACTTAAGAATGAGTAGAGTCAAATTGCCTTTTGAATATATATATTTGCCTGCAAATTAGTGTTGCCCATAGTATTCACAACAAAGTTCTCTTCTTATTGTGGGTTGTGGTGATCAATACAAAGTCTCATAACTGATCCAAATGCAGAGAATATGTGTCCCTGAATTACTCAACCATAAATGGGACATCCATATCACTAACCTTCCCTTAAGCTAAGAAGGCAGTAAGAAGAACAGGTGAAAAGACTGCAAGGAAGATCCAAGTATCAGAAATGACTAACTAACAATATTGTCTGTTTTATATGACAAAACCATTTCATTTAAGAACTCACAACAGCTGTGTTTGCCCTCATAAAATCCTACAAAATCAAGCAAATACATACAATATAGATAGTGGAGGGTTGTCAAGCTGTCATTACTAGCTAAGGAACGTAGGACAATTGATAAATAAGAGTTGAGAGAATGTCAGCTATTTTTTGGCATGTGGTCCTCAGTAGGTTATCCATAGTGCAGTAGATAACCACACACCTAGATATACATATAAAACACTAAGTAGACTCAATGTGTTATAGAACATAAAAATGACAAAAAGGAATATGGTAGATGGAAGGAGAAGGGTTTGGAAGAAGTTGAGAGAAAGTAGGGAAATGGAAATATGATCAAGATACATATTATATATCTAAAATTATTTTAAAAGGATGAAAGTCACATCATTTTATGCAATCTTTATTAATCTAGTGAAGCTAATGATGAGTGGAATCCATAAAATATGTCAGTAAAATGAGAGATGGAAGAAAAGCTAATTTTAACAAGAAGTCAATGGCTCCAAATTCTTACCTTTCACATAAATATAAATTTTATCATGGATCTTTTCCCCTGAAAATCTATTATTCCACAACCCACACTTACAGCACAGTAGAAAAATTATTTTTAAACATTCAAAATGCTATATTATTTACAGAACTCATAAATGTTATACTACAGGCAAATCTCTTATGATGCATTAAAAATAATATAATTCAGGTATATTTGAGAATATTAGGGAATAACTAGGACCTGTATTTGTATTCCTAATTCACATTTTAATTTTATTAATCAATTAATCAGTTTTAAGTTAAAGCATTAGTATACTTGTCATTTGCTTTAGATATGAAGAACTGTTCATTCCATTGACAAAATCCATTATGGGAGATATTTTTGACTGCAATAATATTACTATCTGTCTTTTGTAAAATGACACCTATGGATGTAAACCACTGGAATCACTTAGTAAAATTTATTTAAAAACTCTTCTTTGAAAAATGGGCTTTCAACAGGCAGAATAATTAAATTAGCCTTCATCTCAATCTATATGAAAGGATCATCTCAAAATAGATTAACACTTAAATGTAAAGGTCCCAAAGTATAAGCACCTGGAAACAACAATAATACAGTTGAGCAACTTCAGTTTATGCTGTCAAAAGCATGGGTAACAAATTAAAATAGACAAATGGCATTGCATTAAACTAAAAAAAAAAAGTCTTCTCAGTAATGGAAACTATTAAGAGTGGGTATATATCTCACTGCATGAAAGAAAACATTTCCAAATTCTGTTTAAAATAAAGGCCCCATTCTCAACGTGTATAGATATTTTTGTACATATGATAAAGAATTTCTAGATAAGACTTTGTAATCTAAACATCATAAGTTGAAAATGCACTCAATATACAACACACAGAACATCATAGATGATATCATAATACACACTAGAGGGATGTTAATACACTATCTCATAGATTATTGGAAGCTGAGGCCCACTATCACTGTCCATCATCACAATAGAGAACCATAATGCACATCAGTAGCAAAAGAAAAAGCATCATCAAAGATAGAAATTCAACTTTTGCTGAATTCAGTGTTGACATATTTGAAATGTTGAATGGTTTATCAGTAAGTCATAGACCATCTGTACCAGGAACTAAAGATAACACAAAAATAAATAATAGGGTTTGAAACACACATATAGTACTTGACTGGATATTTATTTTTACAATAGATATAAAGAGGCAGCATAAACTTATATTATCATTAAACATAAATTAATTCCATATAAGATACCCTTTCACCATAGTTAAAATGATTCTAGCCAAAAAGGAAAAAGAAAATAAGATTAGTTTCACAGGTTTGTAGTGAAAAGGATAATTCTGTATGATTTTAATGAGAGCATTATATATTTATTTATTTATTTAAGAAAAAATCTTCAAAGAATTACAATATGAATTAGCACATGGTACAAGCCATGTTTTTCTTAGTATAAACACAATTTCTGTTGAAACAACTTAAAGAATGCTCTATTCATTTTGAATTTGGGTCTGGAGTATTCACTTCCTGGTTACTTGACAGAATGGGATTAAGCAAAACATCATTTTGGGAGCAGTGATCAAAGAGTAACATATGAACAAGGTTTAACTCTCAAAATCATGACCACAGTAATTTGCTTTATCCAACTTGGCTTCATGTTTTAAAGTTCTTGAAGACCTCCATAAATAACATCTAAAACTAAAGAAAAAGTTTGCAGCACATGAGCCCATGTAGAAGTATTTTTATTCAAATCATATATTTCCAGTCCACAATGCTCACCATCACACAATGCCAAATGGACTTGGGCGATTTCTATTTGTCTTCAAGATCTTATCAGTTTATTTATATAAGTATATAAATTCTCTCTCTTTCTCTCTCTGTCACTGTCTCTCTCTGTCTCTCTCAAACACACAAAAACACACTCACTCATTCACATACATACACATATAGAGCAAGAAGGGAATCTACTATTGTTTGACCATAAAATTTTGTAAAGTTCTGATTTTGTGATAATTATTAATTTGGAGTAAGACATTATAGTTACCTCAAATGCCGAGATGAAAATGTTTTCAACAAATACCTTCCTTCTAGGCTCTAGGAACCCTGTAAAGGAGTAGGTAATAAGAGTATAAGAGCCAATGGAGACAAAGAACACCAACAACACAAAGTTCTCTAAATCAATAAAACCAACAAACATCATACATATTGAGGCAGCATGCACAGCGCCTGCAGTGATCTGAACCAGATGGGGTCCTATAACAAAAAAGAGAAGTATATAAATGCCACCATCCCTAACCTAGAAGTCATCTCCTATTGATAGCAATTTAAAAATGAATTTAGTTTTCTTAAGGGAGTCTCATTGGGGAAACAAACTAGTCCTAAGAGTGGTAGGCTCAATACCCAGTAGTGGATGGTCAACAGAATAAAAGGTCTTAATGGCATCTGTAGTGATATCTTGCCTCCTAATGCCATGTCAAGGAGATTCAATATTTTAAAATTTTCTCTTCTTATTACATTTGTGCACACACAAACACACATTTTCCTTCTTTCTTTTATCTCACGCTTTTTTTTTTTTTTTTGCATATATACTCTAGCTTTCAGTGTAGTGTTTTCCTGGGATTTTCAAGTGTGAAAGAGTGGGTCTCTATTTCTTCTGTCTTCTCTTGGCATCTTTCCATCTGCATACTTGTTCCTTGTAATTCTGATGTCTTAATTTTTATTTACTTATTTTATAATATGGAGGACAGTTTGTTTTCTAATAGAGTCAGAAAAGAGGTTGGTCATTATAGAATGGGAGGTGAGGAGACACTGAGAGAATTAGATGGTAGGGAAATTATAATCAGGATATATTATGTACGAACAAAAGCTATTCTCAAAGAAAGAAATAATAGAAAAATAAAATTATAATTATAAAAAAGAATGTCCACACCAACTTTGGAGTTAAGATTTAGACTCAACCCTATCACGATAACAAGGTGATTCCTAAACATATCCAAGTTTAAAAAGTTCTATGATAAGCTATATTGTGTTACAGAAAGCATCTCCTAGATGCATTCATTCAGTGATGTGTTCACTCTACCAACAACTATGATGAATCTTTTTGTTATTAGATATCGCAATTGCTCTTAAATGTGTTACAATGAACAAGACTTGATTATTGTTTTTAATTGGAGATTGTAGCAAAAAATGGACCATATTCAATAAGCGACATATATAGATTTTGTTTTATTTTTATTTTCCCTCAAGAAGCAACAGAAAACGTTCTATACTAAATCACAAAGTGACAGATTTACCACTTAATTTATTACTAATTATGACAACAATTGCAGTTTTATTCTTGGCATAGGAACATTTAATTATCAGATTAAATATTGTCCAATAAGAAGTAAAATAAGAGTGATCAGTTAAATGTCATAATATATAATTTTGTTAATAAAAATTATCCTCTCATTCTTTAAAATATCTCAGAGGTACATTATTGTAAACAACAATTCTGTTTATAGAGTCCGTGTGATTAAGCTTAATTGGCAAATTGCCCTGGAAATCACTATTCTATTCTTTGTAAACTTAAAGATATTTTCAAGTTATATATAGCATCTATGAACCTTGTTGAAAATAATAGGGTCAGACAGTAAGTATCAACTCCATGAACATTTCTTCTGCTGACAATAGTTGTCATTTAATGGAGTGTGCCTAACAATTTGCTTTGCAGTGAAAAAATAGACAGATAGGTAGATAGTACATAATAGATGAGAGATAAAGAGACATAAGGATGGAGAAACAGACATAGTAAGGTAAAGATGTAAGGAAGTAGAGTGATAGAGAGATAGAGAGAATGATAATACATAGGTAGATAGATGATAGATAGATAGATAGATAGATAGATAGATAGATAGATGAGTTGTCTAGAAGGGAATCATCAGATGTAATGAAAAGAAAATAATTTGTCTCCTTTCCACACACTAGTTTTTTTCCCTCTCTGAATCTTTGGTCTTCAGATGTTAACCTATACTAACCATATTCTTATCACACAACTCACCTTTATTAAGTTCTTCAGATAGGATTTTTGAAGGAATTTTTGTTATCTTGAATTACCTTAAACTGCATCTAACAAATGAGCCAATTTCTCCAGTCCTTTTCTTACATAATTTATATTAGAATTATTGTATTTAAAAAACATAGATATAAAGATATTTGAAATGGGTTATAATGTATGTATAGAGATGAAAGTATAAAATGCCTTGATTATAAATGCAACCCTTTTCTGTAATATGCTATTTTTATTTTATATATGTATAGTATTCCTTTATAGTCCTCCATCCTCCTGTGTTTAAAATACAGGTGTGTGTCAATATGTATAGGCTTCAACTGCTGTCTTCTCTGCATATATCCTTGAAACTCATGTTTTAGATTCTTTGTAATTCATGTCACATTTTGAATGAAAACTTATTGGGTCTGTTTATCTGGATTCAATATAGTATAATGGAGAAATGACTGTGTGTCTTCAGCATAGTACGTCACTCTTTCCTCCAAGGTTAAAAGCACTTTTTGCTTTCCAGACATCTGTGGTTCAATTCTGAGAACCTATGGCAGCTCACAACAGTCTGTAAAAAAGTTCCTGGGGATCTGATGTACTGTCCTGGACTCTGTAGTCATTCTTCAGTGATTTAAAGATTTTGTCAAATAGATCTGTTACTTCTTTGGTTACTTCCAAGGTATTTAATGGTATCTACAGCGATTATAAAAGGTGATGTTTCCCTTATTTCTTTTTCAGCCCTTTTGTCTTTAGTGTATAGGAGAGCTACTGATTTCTTCGAATTAATCTTGTATCCTGCTACATTGCCAAAAATGTTCATCAGCTGTAGATATTCCCTGGTAGAATTTTGTGGACTACTTATATATACAATCATATCATCTGCAAATAGAAATAGTTTCACTACTTCTTTTCCAATTTGTATTCCTTTAATCTCTTTTTGTTCTCTTATTGCTTTAGCTAAACCTTCAGGAACTATATGGAATAGATAAGGAAAAGGAGGACATCTTTGTCTAGTTCCCAATTTTAGTAGAATTGCTTTGAAATTTTCTTTCTTAAGTTTGATGTTGGCAGAATCTCTGAAGTGGAAGACTCAGTAGCTCAAATAGATATATCTATCAAAGAAAACACTAAAACCAAAAGAGCCATAACACAAAATGTTCAGGAAATCTGGGACACCATAAAAAGAACTAACTTGAGAATAATAGGAATAGAAGATGGAGAAGAATACCAGCACAATGGCACAGATAATGTATTCAATAAAATCATAGAAGAAAACTTTCCTATCATGAAGAAGGAAATGATATAAAGATACAAGAAGCTTACAGAACACCAAATAGATATGACCCCAAAAAGGTCAGCATGCCACATAATAATCAAGCCACAAAACATACAGAACAAAGACAAAATTTTAAGAGCTGCAAAAGAAAAAGGCCAACTTACCTATAAAGAAAGACCCATCAGAATAACACCTGACTATTCAATGGAAACGATGAAAGCTAGAAGGGCTTGGTCAGAAGTTATACAGATGCTAAAAGAGCATGGCTGCCAAACTAGAATACTATACTCTGCAAAATTATTGATCATCATAGATGGAGTAAACAAGATATTTCATAACAAAGTCAGGCTGAAAAATATCTATCTACCAATCAAGTACTAGAGAAACTATTAGAGGAAAAACTCCAACCTAAGGAACCCTGATACAACCATGAAACCACGAACAATCAAAAACCCCACAGAAGAATACTTCAGAGAAAGGAAATACAAACAAGTTATCACCAAAAATAGCAGGAAATATCTATCAGTGGTCACTAATACCCCTTAATATCAATCGACTCAACTCTCCTATAAAACGACACACACTAATAAGATGGATAAAACAACAGAAGCCAGCCTTCTGTTGTCTACAGGAAACACACCTCAACCACAAAGACCAACACAGGCTTAGAGTAAAGGGTTGGGAAAAGATTTTCCAGTCAAATGGTCCTAAGAAACAAGCTGGGGTTTTCATCCTAATATCTAACAAAGTAGACTTTAAACTAAAAGCAATTAAAAGGGACCAAGACGGTCATTACTTATTCATCAAAGGAAAAGTTGGTCAAGAGATTTCAATCCTGAATACTTATACCCCTAATAAAAGGGCACCTACTTATGTAAAAGAAAGACTGCTAAAGCTCGAATCCCACATCAATTCTCACACCCTAATAATGGGAGACTTCAATACTCCTTTTCAACCCTGGGTAGGTCAACCAGACTCAACAGAGAAATAAGGAGTCTAAAAGAGGTTATATTGCAAATGGATTTAATAGATACCGATAGAAGCTTCCACCCAAAACGCAAAGGAATAAACATATTTCTCAGCTCCTCATGGAACTTTCTCCAAAATTGACCATGTAATTGGTCATAAAGCAAAAATCAACAGACACAAAAAAATGGAAATAATCCCTTGTAACGTATCAGACCACCAGGGCCTAAAGTGAGAGTTCAACAACATCAAAAATTAAAGAAAAATGTAAATGTTACTCATCATATAAACAAACTAAAGGAACAAACCCTAACCCTAACCCTAACCCTAACTCTAACTCTAACCCTACATCCTACATCAGGCTCAGCTGAAAGCCTTAGAACAATTAAAAGTGAACTCACCTAGAAGGAGTAGATGGTAGGAAATAATCAAACTTAGAGCTAAAATCATTACAATCGAAACAAAAAGAACAATACAAAGAATCAATGATTCTAAGAGT
>PVIH01003690.1:136578-155346 GCA_004025045.1 Sigmodon hispidus
AAAAAAAAAAAAAAAAAAAAAAAAAAAAAAAAAAAAAAAAAAAAAAAAAAAAAAAAAAAAAAAAAAAAAAAAAAAAAAAAAAAAAAAAAAAAAAAAAAAAAAAAAAAAAAAAAAAAAAAAAAAAAAAAAAAAAAAAAAAAAAAAAAAAAAAAAAAAAAAAAAAAAAAAAAAAAAAAAAAAAAAAAAAAAAAAAACCAGAGAGAGTGTTCAAATCAACAAAATCAGAAATGAAAAGGGGGACATAACAACAGACCCAGACCCACAGGAAATACAGAGAATTATCAGATCATATTTTGAAAATCTGTATTCCGCAAAAATGGAAAACCTAGAAGAAATGGACAGCTTTCTGGACAGGTACCACCTACCAAAATTAAATGAAGATCAGATTAATTACCTAAACAGGCCTATAACCCTTAAGGAAATTGAAACTGTCATTAAATGCTTCCCCCAAAATAAAAGCCCTGGTCCAGATGGTTTCAGTGCCGAATTCTATCAAACATTCAAAGAAGAATTACTACCATTACTCCTCAAACTATTTCACACAGTAGAAACTGAAGGAATATTGCCAAATTCCTTTTATGAGGCCACAATTACCCTAATACCCAAACCACAGAAAGACACAAAAAAGAAGAACTACAGACCAATTTCCATCATGAAATTTGATGCGAAAATTCTCAACAAAATTTTGGCAAACCGTATTCAACAATGTATAAAAAATATCATCTACCACGACCAAGTAAGCTTCATCCCAGAAATACAGCGTTGGTTTAACATATGAAAAACCGTAAACCTTATCCATCAAATAAACAAACTAAGAGAACAAAACCACATGATCATATCCTTATATGCTGAAAAGGCCTTTGACAAAATCCAACACTCCTTTATGATTAAATCCCTAGAGATATCAGGAATACAGGGAGAATACCTAAATATAATAAAGGCAATTTACAAGAAGCCGACAGCCAATATCAAACTTAATTGGAGAAAAACTCAAAGCAATCCCACTAAAATCAGGAACTAGACAAGGATGTCCTCTCCACTTATCTATTCAATATAGTTCTCAAAGTTTTAGCTAAAGCAATAAGGGAACAAAAAGAGATTAAGGGGATACAAGTTGGAAAAGAAGAAGTGAAGCTATATCTATTTGCAGATGATATGATTGTATACATAAGTGACCCACAAAATTCTTCCAAGGAACTGCTATGGCTGATAAACTCCTTCAGCAATGTAGCAGGATACAAGATAAACTCAAAGAAATCAGTAGCCCTTCTATACACTAAAGATAGAAGAGCTGAAAAAGAAACAAAGGAAAGATTACCCTTCATATTAGCTGCAAATAGTATTAAATACCTTGGAGTAACTATAACCAAAGAAGTAACAGGCCTATTTGACAAAAATTCTAAATCACTGAAGAAAGAAGATGAAGAAGATATCCGAAAATGGGAAGATCTCCCATATTCCTGGATTGGTAGGATCAACATAGTAAAAATGGCAATTCTAACAAAGTCAATCTACAGATTCAATGCACTGCCCATGAAAATCCCAACACAATATTTTTTGGACCTTGAAAAAACAATACTCAATTTCATTTGGAATAACAGCAAAGCCTGGATTGCCAAAACAATTTTGCTCAACAAAAGAACCTCAGGAGGTATCACCATCCCTGACTTCAAGTTATACTATAGAGCTACAGTAATAAAAACAGCCTGGTACTGGCACAAAAACAGACCTGTGGATCAATGGAATAGAATTGAGGATCCAGACATTAACCCAAAAACCTATGAACACCTGATCTTTGACAAAGAGGCCCAAAACATTCAATGGCAACAAGATAGTATATTTAACAAATGGTGTTGGCATAGCTGGATGGAAGTGTGTAGAAAAATGCAAATAGATCCGAGCCTGTCACCCTGCACAAAACTCAAATTCAAGTGGATCAGAGACCTCAACATAAACCCAGCCACTTTAAACTTGATAGAAAAGAAAGTGGGAAATACACTTCTATGAATTGGCACAGGTGACTAGTTCCTAAATGTAACAACAGTGGCACAGATACTAGGACCAACAATCAATAAATGGGATCTCCTGAAGCTAAGAAGCTTCTGTAAAGCCAAGGACACTGTCAATAGGACAAAACGATAGCCTACAGAATGGGAAAAGATTTTCACCAACCCTACAAGTGATAGAGGACTGATCTCTAAGATATATAAAGAGCTCAAGAATCTAGAGCCCAAAACCTTGAATAACCCAATCAAAAAAATGGGGTTCAGATCTAAAAAGGGAATTCTCAGCAGAAGAATTGCGAATGGCTGAAAGGCACCTGAGAATGTGCCCATCATCTTTAGCCATCAAAGAATTGCAAGTCAAAACAACTTTGAGATACCACCTGACACCTGTTAAATTGACTAAGATAAAAGCTACAGAGGAAAGCCTAGTTTGAGAGGATGCAGAGCAAAGGGAACACTCCTCCATGGTTGGTGGGAGCGTAAGCTTGTTCAGCCACTATGGAATACAGTATGGCGGTTTCTCAGAAAACTGAGAATCAATCTCCCCAAGGACCCAGCAATACCACTCCTGGGAGTATACCCTAAAGATGCACAGTCATCTTCCCCAAAATCAAAAGGAAGCTATAATGGGACACAGGTAAAGCCATAGAGCCACATGCCAATACAGTAGATTAATAGAAATAGGTTGAGTTTAGTTGTTAGAGCTAGCTGGTAATAAGCCTGATCTATAGATCAAGTAGATTATAAGTAATATAAGCCTTTGTATGATTTGGGGGGAAATGAGTGGCTTCAGGACTGTAGTCTAGACCTTGAGGCTAGTCTGAGTCAGAAACTTGTTGCTATAAATAATGCCCACCGTTGGACAATTAAAAAGCTTTAAAAAAGATTTTGAAAAAGAAATGGAAACACACTGGACTTTCAAAGTCTCATGCCAGCAGCAGCACAGACTCCCAGCAGCTGCCTGTGAGATGTGGTCTGCCATCAGCCACCATGATGCATAGCTGATTTCTGTAGTCTTTTTTATGAACCTTGTTACTGAATGGCTTCTCTCAGCCAGTATAAAGTAGTTCATGCTACTTAATACTGCTTCCCAGAATTGGCGAGGTAAGTGTGACTCATTGGTACCTGCACCATGTTAAAAAAAACCTGACTATGGTGGAGCCCCCAGCAAAGACTTCTAGTCACACAGTTTAGCAACTTAAAAATTCCTGGTCAAAAATGATTAAAGATACAATACAATAAATAAAATAAAACAGATTCAGATGGAAAAAAACCCTTTAAACACGTGAAAGAAATACATAGGCTTGGGAGAGAAAAAATAATGGGAGAGAAAGTTCTTTAAAAATAGAGGAATAAAAATGTAATAAGTGATGTAAAAATAAAAAAATATACAGAATATGGATTATGCATAGTATTGTATTTTCTTTTAATTTTTAAGTGTTAATGCGCTAACTACAGAAAGACATTTTAATGTAAAGGCTGCTAACTTAAATCAATCTATATATGTATCTATATCTATATATTGTAACAGTATCTTGTTTTTGATATTTGGGTCTAAGAATATGTGCTTTGGGAAATAAGTCTGCTTTTGTTTCCATGAAGATGAGAACCTATGGATTGCTTCCAAGCAAATAAGATTTTATTGAAGAAGACTCCTAAAAAAAAATCTACAATGAGAAGAGAAAGCCCAAATGGTATAACACCCACATCAGTTCAAGTCTGCTAAGATGATCCAGCTTCTAGATCTTTCAAAAATTACCAGATCCCCAATCAGCAGAAAGTAGCCTAAAACCTACACCTATATTTCCAAATAATAGATTATGGAGGTTTACCTTTGTTTAGATGGTTTGTTTATTGGCCACAGTCAATTGAGAGAGAGAGGATGAGAGAGAGAGAAAGAAAGAGAGAGAGAGAGAGAGAGAGAGAGAGAGAGAGAGAGAGAGAGAGAGAGAGAGAGAGAGAGAGATTGCAGACCTTCTACAGGACACAAGAAAAAAATGAGTGACAAACCTTGCCAATTTGGGTATAAGAGCTCTCCAAAACTTCTGCTTCACTGAAATGTATGGCAGAGGCTCTAGGCCTATGGGCTAAAGATAGATCCTCCAACATTACAAAGGGCAATGTCCCTTATGGATGACTGTCCAGGCAATCAGATATTTCTGTCTGTCATATCTAAACTTTTAGAAGTTACTTACAATTCCATTCCCTACCCAGGTAATATTATTTATTGTCTTCTGTGGTCTTTGACAGACTTTAATACTAGTCATAATTTTCTTTAGTTATGATAAAAGGTAAAATAGATATAAAATTTTAGCCTCACAAAAAATAGAATACATGGTAGAGTATTTTCTTTAATTTTGATATATACAAATATACTAGATATTGAAACTATAAATCTTGCTTGATAACTGCTTTGTTATATGAAATTTTACTATGTTAATATAAAAGCCTTCTTTTTCAATTAGACAGAAAAAGGAAAGTGATGTGGGATGTCTTTCTGTATGTGTATGCATACTTTATTGTTGTTGGTAAATAAAGGAACTGTTTTGACCTATAACATGGCAGCTTAGAGTCAGTCAGGAAATCCAAGCAGAGATAAGTGTGAAGGAGGGCAAAGTCACGGTGAGACACTACAGGCTGCCACCCAGAAAACAAAATGTAATGAGATCCAGATAAAGCCCCAGAGCCACATGGCAATAAAATAGATTAATAGATTTGAGTTGAGTTAAGTTGTAAGAGCTACTTGGTAATGAGCCTGGGCTGTAGGCCAAACAATTTGTAATTAATACAAGCCTCTTAGTTATTATTTTATAAGCAACTGCATGACCATGTGTGGGAGAACTTTGTCTGGACCCCTAGATGGGACAGAAAATGTCTTGCTATAATATTCTACAGATAGGTATATAAATATATAATCTAATATTAGTAATATATTTATATTTATATCTAAAATTCACAAATTAGACCAAACTGTCCTCTAACATGTGACAATCTATCTCCTTCGATATTTCAAGTGTTGAGATTAAAGTTTTGGAATACTATGTACTGAGAAAGATCAGACAGATTTTGATTCTGATGTCTCAAGCTGAGTCTATTATGAATTCAGAAATAAATCAGAAGAGAAAAATTCCTTGTTTATTTCTCACAAGTTCTGTAGACTTTTTTTAATGTACTGTTGAAATTTTCTCCACTACATTTTAGGTGGCATATTGTTTGTTATAGATTTATGTCCAACATTTCTAATAAAGTTTATTTTATTGTAAAGAAAATAAAATTTATTTAGTGAAACAAAAATCTTATCAAAGTTGGATGAGGCAAATAAACAGAAGACAAAACGTCCTAAAACAAGTCAAAGAATCAGACAAACTGTTTTTCACATTCTCTTTTAATAGGCCACATAGATTTCTAATAACTGATCTTGGGGTGAAGTCTATGTACAGTATTTAGATTATACCCACTACTCTTGGAGAATTTCTCTGTGATAGAGAAAACTGAAATGTGTCATTAATATGAATGCTAACTTTAATCTTCCTTACAAATTAACTCATCATTATTCTACTGAACAATATACATATCATATCTAAAGTAATTAAGATTAATTCTACATGATTACATTAAAAAACATAAGGCAAGCAGCTACAATTCACAGCAATATATACCTCCCTTGCTTTATTCATTATAGAGTATGTAATGAATGTGCAATAAAGATTAAAATGACATTAATTTATTGAGCACCTGTAAATTAGTTTGGGAATGATAGTAAATGTAATAAAAATGCTTACACTATGGAATCTTTGAGACTATCTATATTCACAGGTCAGATTATTATAGAAGATACTGTCATTCATTAAATGTCTGTGAGCATGTCAACAGCCTTAGAATTGTAAATTAACCTTTATGAAAAGGAGAAGGCTTTGTTTAGTTTATGGATTTAGAAAATGTGGCATCACTAATATAAAATTTATTTCCTGTCACATTATATGTTTCTGTGGCATAAATACATAAAAATCTTATTCACTGCAAGTTTAGTATCATCCAATTCATAAATTACTATGGAAGGTAAATCCAGGCCATTTATGAGTTTCAGTTTGGGGAGAATCACCACTACTTATGACATAAAGGGATCCTGCCTTTCCCTTTAGTACTTTTAATTTGGATACCAAGTCTATTGGATGCAAACATGCCCAGTGATATTTTCTTATAATCCCCAGGACATCTTTTTATTACATCTATCCCTTAGTCTATATGAGTTTTAATAAAACAGTCACTCGAGTGTACTACAAGGCAGTTTAGTTAGGGATGACTCTGTAGCAATTTGCCAATCACAGTACCAAGTCATTTCGTATCATTTACTTTTTAATAAAAACACTTTGCTGCTGAGAAGTAGGCCAGGAGAGGACTCATAAATGAACAGAAGGAAAAGGATAAAATAAAAGTGAACATACTAAATCCTGTTGAATGAAACACATTAAGAGCTATAGCATGGAACTATATCTCAATAAAGTTATATTTAAAAAGGAGAGAAGGGGAGGGAGAGAAATGGAAGAGTGTGCCAGCCCCCTGCAGGAGCATCCAAAGCTACAATAATAAAAAGAAGCAATTATGTGAATATCTCAGGAACAATGTATGTTCTTTCTATTCAATATTTGAACTGTGTGGATCATACAAGAATAGTCAGGGGGCTGGAGAGATGGCTCAGCGGTTAAGAGCACCGTCTGCTCTTCCAGAGGACCCGGGTTCGATTTCCAGCATCCACATGGCAGCTAACAATTGTCTGTAGTTCCAGTTCCAGGCAAACACCAAGGCAAATAAATAAATAAATAAAGTTTTAAAAAAAAAAAAAGAATAGTCAGGTTTGAAAACATTGTTTTGTATCATTGCTTTAAATTTAACAGTCATTTTAGAATTTTGTATACAGCGAATATGTAATATATTATCAAGCATAATTACACTTTTTGTGACTTATAAAAGAAATTATAAATATAATAATAAAAGTAATGCCCAGCCTTTTTTTCAGTTGATAGACTTTATATTAATCAATAATAAATGGGCTTCATTAATCATAAATGTTTATAAACTATTTTCTGACATAAATTTTATTAATTTATTCATATTGTAGAAAGCAATAATATAGATTTATCTGATGAGATGGACAGTTATAAATTAATAATATGAATTAAATAAATTATTCTAATGTTTTAACCTAAGGAGACAACTGTGCTACAAAATATTTGCCAGTTTATTTTTGTAACTTGCTTTCAGATAGAACCTGGTACCTCCAGCCCAGGGATGGCACCATCTGCAATAGTCTGGGGACTCCTGAGTATGTCATAAATTAAGAAAATTCTCTACAGGCTTGTCTGATGTTATGGAAGCATTTACTCCATTTAGAGTTTCTTTTCTTAAATGACTTTAGCTTGTGTCAAGTGGACATAAAACTTTCAAGCACAAGTCATAGTCACCAGTAAAGTATCTCAATGAACTGACTTAAACATCATAAAAAATGCTAAAATTTCACATTTTTGGTGCAATCATAAGTGATGATACATTGGTTGTATTCTAAACAAATAAAGAGGACAGAGACAGACAAAGAGTTACCCATAGACAGAGATCAGGCATTAGTGACATACCTTTGATCTTAGCACTCATGAGGCAGAGATCCATCTGGATCACTGTGAGTTCAAGGCAAACCTGGACTATAAAAGATTAATCTAGTCCAAAAGAGAAACAAAGCCAGGCAGTGGTAGGACACACTTTTAATTCCAGCAACAAGAAGGTTGCGACAGAAAGTGATATACCTGGACAGAGGAGGGAATATAAGTTGAGAAAAGACAGGGGTTCAGCCCTATTTTCTATTTTCTTTAGTTTGAGGAATCAGAGGCATTGGGTCTGAGGATTCATGGAGATAGGATTTTCTGCTTTAAGTCTGAGGATTCAGTAGTGATGAGAAGTTTCTTTAGGGGTTTCTTCTTCTACTTCTCTGATCTTTAAGCACTTACCCCAGTATATGGCTTCAGGTTTTTATAGTAAGACCAATAATAATTCATGTTACATTTCATATTTGACCAAATAATAAAACTGGAAAATACACTATTCACTTGGGTCTTATGGCCAAGGGATTTTATTATTGAAAACACAAAATGTTACAAAGTATTAATACTTTAGAAACTTATGTTAGATTATGTGTGAATGGAAAGAAGAAAGAAAAAGAAAAGGTCAAGGCTGCTACTAGGTATGGTAGAGGAGAAAGTTTATTGTAGATGAATGGGAGGACATGGGTAGAGGCAGGGACATTTGGAAGAGTCCAGAATAGACATCACCAGGATAAGCTGGGACATTTAGGGGAAAGGGGAGGAAAAGAGAGATGAGAGAGGTGAAGCTAGGTTCAAAAGTAAGGAGTGCACAGGTACAAATTGGGTAGGTGAACAAAATGTCTGGATTATATGCGAAAGCTCTGGAGGGAAGGTTATTCCATCCCCTGGACTTCAGAGTTCAGAGTAGAGGGTGTGCTTCAGGTACTCTGTAACAGGTAGGGGCTGAGGAGTGCTAGGAGATAAGATTGATTGATAAGTCAAATAAGAGGTGATGTAATTGTCTGTGATTACTTCCTGCTCACACTGGGACTCAATTGTTCAGGACCCAAAAAGCTAAAATGTTGATGAAATCTGATAAGAGCAGGCCATTTTTTGCTGAGCACAGTACCATCTGGGGCTAGGGGCAAAAGCTAGATCAGTTTGCAGACTGGAAATTGGTTGGAAATATGATGGAAAACACACACAGACACACACATTGGCACACAAATATATACGTGTATATATCTATCTATCTATATGTATATACGTATATATTAGGGGCAGAAGTTTGTAAAGTTAAGAAGTTTAAGGAAAACTGTTTTCTTGGGTTTGCATTTGAAACTTTTAAGCCCATGGTCTTGAAATTTGGAGGAGGGAAGACTAAGAAAAATGCAATTTTTTTAAAAGTATGTTTTAGACAAGCTAGCATTATGATTGTTTATATTCTGTAGTAACATTCACATTGCAAAAAGAGCAGTAAGTGCATGCCTTTGAGTCATAGTAAATGCTTGGGGATTCAAAAATGATTTTGATTATAATTATTAATGCTCTTTGCTCTATCCAGAAGACTGGGTGTATATCAATCGGACAGATGGTTTCAGCACAACAAAAGCACTCTTAAATCTACACTTAGAAGACAAACAAAGGAAACTTAAAATCTCAGACTTGTGACTGTGATTCAGTGCTTAACCTGAGCTAGGTTAATAGCTTATCTGAGCTTCACTGATAAATGTTAAGCTGAACTCTTGAAGTCATAATATAACAATAGCATAGGGAAAGGAGAAAATTTTCTTTTATTTTTTATATACCTTAAATACTTTTATTTCCAATTATTTACTAAATGACACAGGTTGTATATTACTGATAGCAGTCATTGTTAAAAGCAATTTGTTTGTATTTAAAAAGTTTTTTCTCATACCCTCCACTGTTCCCCCTCCCTCCCCTCCTTCCAGTCCTCCCTCTCACCCCATCCCCCCACCCTTTCCCAAGTGGGGCAAGGAATCCCAAGGTGAGTCAGGTTTGGTCTGGCAAATCCAGATGAGGTAGGTCCCAGTCCTTCTTTCCAGTATCAAGGCTGTGTAAGGTGTTCCTCTGTAGGGAATTGGCTCCAAGAAGCCAGGTCATGCACCAGGAATATCCTTTGTCCTACTGAAAGAGGCACCATACCTTTCCACTGTTTAAATAAAGGAATAGTAAAAGGTTAATTTGAAACCTGTTTTGTGAGTTTCTCTCTTTTTGGAGTCTAATGGCAAGATAAACTCTCCTTTTCAGCTGGAGGCCTAGAAAAGTAATGCTTGAGACCTGATTTTTCCATATGAAAAGAACTGAGAAGGCAGCTGAAGCCTTGGTGATTCAGTGACCAAGTAGTCAACACCATTAGAGACCTGAGTAGGATAAAATTCACCCAGTAAGCAAGAAGCATAGACCAAGGAGCTCCGGAAACTATTAAAAATGTCAGAGACTTACTTGGACAATCACCCTATGTTCCTCTGTGGCCTAAGGGCCAGAGGTTTGAGGGCATTATCAGAATTTGGACACAAAGCTAGAAGGTCCAACAGACTTTCCTTTGGAGAAGGAATTTGAGGAGATGAGCCTATTTTGTCTAAGCAAAGTAAGGCAATCAACTCCTCAATGTCCTGCTTATTCAGATTGGACAGGGTCCCGGAAGCAGATAAAATGTTGGAAGTTTTTCATTCAGTGGTCAACTTTGTTACATTTAAAGCAAAGACTATGTAGAAGTTTTTCTGTGACCATCAAGTTCTTATTTATTTATTTATTCATTTATTTTGGAAGAGGTTGCAGGTACTGGCAGGTTCTGGCACTTCTTTCAATTCTGAAAAGCTTTTGTATGTTAAACAGTTTAAATGCCATACTCAGCAGAACTTATGAAGAGTTTGAGAACTATTGAGCTATTAAATATACCTGATTTAGTTACTTGCTTTAGACTTAACTTTAAAAACATATATAGGAGGTTAAATAAAGCTTCTTCCTATAACTAATTACATTAGTACTTAGCATGACTACAGGTATAGTTCTGAAGACATTAAAGAAGTTGATCATTTGTGATATGACTATTAACTTGCATATCTTTAACAGTTAATAATAATTTACTAGCTTTGATAAGATTAGAATTTTATAGTTTTATTTCTGCTAAGTTTAAGCCTTAATATAACAATTTTTTAAATGAAGCTCTTTTAGTACCAGAATAAAACATTTAATCATAGATACAGCCCATAGAGAGTCAGACAACTTTACTGATCCATTTATAATACACAATTATGAAATATTGCATTTTTTGGTGTGATGTACTTTATCCAAACAAACAAACAATGCTTACAGTGAGTAAAGACAGGGACTGGGTGCTGTCTGCAGAGCGTATCCCAGTGCACTCTGGAGCAGGCAGAGATAAACTCTGCCTGTCACAGTCTCCCAATCTGCTGCTGAGGGAATTCACAGGCCTACTCATCTACAGCTGAGCAATCAGATAAGGACTGGGGAACCTGAAGGACAGACTCAGATCCCGCCCAGAGGTGGGGAGGGGTCAGCAGGCCCCAGTGCCTGTATCCCTGCTAGGGAGAGGAGAGTTGAGCTCCCTTCGGTTCCAGTTCTGGGTCGGGACCAGGTGCTGTCTGCAGAGCATGTCCCAGCACACTCTAGAGCAGGCAGAGATAAACTCTGCCTGTCACGGTCCCCCAAGCTGCTGCTGAGGGAGTTTGCACGGCCACCACCCAGCCTCCAATTGATCAAACAGACAAATATTGAAGACTTGAAATTCAGTCCCCTGCACAGTGCAGAAGTAGTGATTGAGCAGACCTTTTCCTCAGAGGTCACAGGAGGCACACAAGCCAAGTGCCACAACTGACCAGGAGCCACCTAATCGTGAACCACTAAAGCCATGGGCAGATGCCAGTGCAAAAACATATATAATAATATAAAGAACAACAAGGTAACTCCAGAAGAAAGTGGAGATCCTACAAATACAAGACCTGAACTGAGCAAGGAAGAGGAAGCAGAAGGAAGCATCACCAAAAATTCCTTTTTGAAGATCATGGAAGCTCTCAAAGAAGATATGAAAAACAGCCTTATAGAAATAGAAGAAAATACAAACAAAAAATTGGAAGAGATGAACAAATCTATGAAAGAAACATTCCAGGAACTAAAAGTTGAAATAGAAGCAATAAAAAAGGCACAAAATGAGGCAAAGATGGAAATAGAAAATCTGAAGAAAAAAGCTGGAACCACAGATACAAGCATAACAAACAGAGTTCAAGAGATGGAAGATAAATCTCTGAAGTGGAAGACTCAGTAGCTCAAATAGATATGTCAGTCAAAGAAAATAGTAAAACTAAAACATCCATAACTCAAAATATTCAAGAAATTTGGGACACCATGAAAGACCTAATTTGAGAATAATAGGAATAAAAGAAGGAGAAGAATACCAGCTCAAAGGTACAGATAATGTTTTCAGTAAAATCATAGAAGAAAACTTCCCTAACCTGAAGAAGGAAATGCCTATAAAGATAAAAGAAGCTTACAGAACACCAAGTAGATATGACCCCCCAAAAAAGTCGGCATGCCACATTATAATCAAGCCACAAAACATACAGAACAAAGAAAAAAATTTAAGAGCTGCCAAAGAAAAGGGCCAACAAACATATAAAGACAGACCCATCAGAATAACGCCTGACTATTCAATGGAAACGATGAAAGATAGAAGTACTTGGTCAGAAGTTATACAGATGCTAAAAGAGCATGGCTGCCAAACTAGAATGCTATACAATGCAAAATTATCAATCACCATAGACAGAGTAAACAAGATATTTCATGACAAAGTCAGACAGAAAGAAATCTATCTACCAATCCAGCACTATAGAGAGTATTAGAGGGAAAACTCCAACCTAAGGACACTAGATAAACCCATGAAATCACAAACAATCAATAAGTCCACAGAAGAATACTCCAGAGAAAGGAAATACAAAAATGGCATGAAATATGAATCAATGTTCACTAATTTCCCTTAATATCAATGGACTCAACTATCCTATAAAACACCACACACTAACAAGATGGATACAACAACAGAAACCATCCTTCTGTTACCTACAAGGAACACACCTCAAACACAAGGACAGACACAGGCTTAGAATAAAGGGTTGGGAAAAGATTTTCCAGTCAAATGGTCTTAAGAAACAAGCAGGGGTTGCAATCCTAATATCGAACAAAGTAGACTTTAAGCTAAAAGCAATTAAAAGGTACCAAGATGCTCACTACTTATTCATCAAAGGAAAAATTGGTCAAGAGGAGATTTCAATCTTAAATATTTATGCTCCTAATATAGAGGCACCTACATATGTAAAAGAAACACTGCTAAAGCTCAAATCCCACATCAATTCTTACATCCTAATAGTGTGAGACTTCAATACCCCACTTTCAACCCTGGATAGATCAACCAGACAGAGCCTCAACAGAGAAATAAGGAGTCTAAATGAGGTTATGATGAAAATGGATTTCATAGATATCTACAGATCCTTCCACCCAAAGGCAAAGGGATATACATATTTCTCAGCTCCTCATAGAACTTTCTCCAAAATTGATCACATAATTAGTCATAAAGCAAATATCAGCAGATACAAAAAATGGAAATAATCCCTTGTAACATATCAGACCACCAGGGCCTAAAGTTAGAGTTCAACAACATCAAAACCCAAAGAAAGCCTACCAATTCATGGAAACTTAACATCAATCAGCTGAATCATCTTTGGGTCAAGGAAGAAATTAAGAAAGAAATCAAAGTCTTCCTAGAATTCAATGAAAATGAATCTACAACGTATCCAAACTTGTGGGACACAATGAAAGCAGTCTTAAGAGGAAAATTCATAGCGCTAGACGCCTATATGAAAAACCTTGAGAAATCCCACACTAGAGACCTAACAGCACAGCTGAAAGCCTTAGAAAATTAGAAGCAATCTCACCTAGAAGGAGTAGAAAGCAGGAAATAAACAACTTAGAGCTGAAATCAATACAATTGAAACAAAAATAACAATACAAAGAATCAATGAATCTAAGAGTTGGTTCTTTGAGAAAGTTAACAAGATAGATAAGCCCTTAGCCAAAGTAATCGAAAAACATAGAGAGTGTCCAAATCAACAAAATCAGAAATGAAAAGGGGGACATAACAACAGGCCCCCAAGAAAAACAGAGAATTATCAGGTCATATTTTGAAAATCTGTATTTCACAAAAATGGAAAACCTACAAGAAGTGAACAGCTTTCTGGACAGGTACCATCTACCAAAATTAAATGAAGATCAGATTAATTACCTAAACAGGCCTATAACCCTTAAGGAAATTGAAAATGTCATTAAAAACCTCCCCAAAAATAAAAGCCCTGGTCCAGATGGTTTCAGTGCCGAATTCTACCAGACATTAAAGAGGAATTACTACCGTTACTCCTCAAACTATTTCACACAGTAGCAACTGAAGGAATATTGCCAAATTCCTTTTATGAGGCCACAATCACCCTAATACTCAAAGACACAACAAAGAAAGAGAATTACAGACCAATTTCCCTCATGAATATTGATGCCAAAATTCTCAACAAAATTTTGGCAAACCGTATAAAACAATGCATAAAATGTATCATCCATCATGACCAAGTAGGTTTCATCCCAGAAATGCAGGGCTGGTTTAACATACGAAAAACTGTAAATGTTATCCATCATATAAACAAAATAAAGGAACAAAACCACATGATCATATCCTTAGATGCGGAAAAAGCCTTTGACAAAATCCAACACTCCTTTATGATTAAGGCCCTGGAGAGATCAGGAATACAGGCAGAATACTTAAATATAATTAAGGCGATTTATAAGAAGCCTACAGCCAGTATCAAACTTAATGGAGAAAAACTCAAAGCAATCCAACTAAAGTCAGGAACTAGACAAGGATGTCCTCTCTCCTCTTATCTATTCAATATAGTTCTCGAATTTTTAGCTAAAGCAATAAGGGAACAATAAAAGATTAAGGGCATACAAATTGGAAAAGAAGAAGTGAAGCCATCTCTATTTGCAGATGATATGATTGTATACATAAGTGACCCACAAAATTCTTCCAAGGAACTGCTACAGCTGATAAACACCCTCAGCAATGTAGCAGGATACAAGATAAACTCAAAGAAATCAGTAGCCCTTCTATTTCTTTTTCAGCTCTTCAGATAGAAGATAGAAGAGCTGAAAAAGAAATAAGGGAAACATTACCCTTCATATTAGCTGCAAATAGTACTGAATACCTTGGAGTAACTATAACCAAAGAAGTAACAGATTATTTGACAAAAATTTTAAATCATTGAAGAAAGAAATTGAAGAGGATGTCAGAAAATGAAAAGCTCTCCCATGTTCCTGGAGTGGTAGGATCAACATAGTAAAAATGGCAATTCTACCAAAGTCAATCTACAGATTCAATGCACTGCCTATCAAAATCCCAACACAATATTTTTTGGACCTTGAAAGAACAATACTCAATTTCATTTGGAACAACAGGAAAGCCAGGATTGCCAAAACAATTTTACTCAACAAAAGAACCTCAGCAGGTATCACCATCCCTGACTTCAAGTTATACTATAGAGCTACAGTAATAAAAACAGCCTGGTACTGGCATAAAAACAGACTTGTGGACCAATGGAATAGCATTGAGGATCCAGACATCAACCCAAAAACCTATGAACATCTGATCTTTGACAAAGAGGTCCAAAACATTCAATGGAAAAAAGATAGTTTATTTAACAAATGGTGTTGGCATAGCTGGATGGAAGTGTGTAGAAAAATGCAAATAGTTCCGAGCCTGTCACCCTGCACAAAACTCAAATTCAAGTGGATCAAAGATGTCAACTTAAACCCAAGCACTTTAAACTTGATAGAAAAGAAAGTGGGAAATACACTTCTACAAATTGGCACAGGCATCTACTTCCTAAATATAACACCAGTGGCACAGGCACTAAGACCAACAATCAATAAGTGGGATCTCCTGAAGCTGGGAAGCTTCTGCAAAGCCAAGGACACTGTCAATAGTACAAAACGCCAGCTTACAGAATGAAAAAAGATCTTCACCAACCATACAAGTGATAGAGGACTGATCTCTAAGATATATAAAGAGCTCAAGAATCTAGAGCCCAAAACCTTGAATAACTCAATCAAAAAATGGGATACAGATCTAAAAAGGGAATTCTCAGCAGAGGAACTAAGAATGGCTGAAAGGCACCTGAAAAAGTGCTCATCATCTTTAGCCATCAGAGAAATGCAAATGAAATCAACTTTGAGATACCACCTAACACCTGTTAGATTGGCTAATATGAAAGGCACAGATGACAGCCTATGTTGGAGAGGATGCGGAGCAAGGGGAACACTCCTCCATTGTTGGTGGAAGTGTAAGCTTGTTCAGCCACTTTGGAATGCAATATGGAGGTTTCTCAGAAAATTGAGAATCAATCTCCCCAAGGACCCAGCAATACCACTTCTGGGTGTATACCCTAAAGCTGCACATTCACACTCCAAAGGTATTAACTCAACTATGTTCATAGCAGCATTATTTTTAATAGCAAGAACATGGAAACAACCTAGATGTCCCTCAACTGAAGAATGGATTAACAACCTGTTGTACATCTACACAATGGAATACTACGCAGCAGTAAGAAAAAATGATATCCTAAAATTCGCAGGCAAATGAATGGATTTGGAGAATATCCTCCTGAGTGAGGTATCACAATGTCAGAGAGATTAACAGGGGATGTACTCACTCACTAGTGGTCTCTAAACAAACAAACAAGAAAAAAAGCAAAACATGCCCAAGCGGCAAACCACAACCACTGAACAGCTTGGGATCAGAAACACCCTGGACTGACCCTTCTGACCCCACTCCAACTATAGGAACACCAGACTCACTCTTGAGGGAGAGGGGACAAAAATGGATTTGGCTAGGAGTGGAGACTGATCTAAGCACTATTGGGTCAGTGGGACCATACGACTGTCTGCTTGCTGCCCAGGGAGGGAATGGGGATTTGTGGAGAAGAAAAATGACCTGATGAGTGGGGAGGGGGAAGGGACCTTGAGTAAGGATATACAGGGATGGAAAAAAAAATTCAAAGGGATAGCTGAACACAAAGTAAATATATGTGTAGCAATCTTATTTGCATTATCACCCTTGATAAGTCATGCTTATGATTTTTATCTTCTTTATGTTATTGTTAACTTTTCAGCATTTTAAATTCATTTTACTCTTTTATTGATAAATACAAAATAAATAAAGAACCTGGATACCACCTAAATGTCCCTCAACTGAAGAATGGATTAACAAACTGTGGAACATCTACACAGTGGAATACTACTATAAAAATATTGTACATTGTTTTAGAATTCACTTATGATACTCTGATCAATCATTAAACTAATATCACCACTATGGTATACCAGCATTTTTGGTTCTAACTACACTATATAACTTATCTGTATTCTTTTTCCTAGAAAGATGTGTAGCTCTCACTCCTCATCAAAGAGGCTTCTCTTCCCAGCAAATAGAGACCAATCCAGAAAACCACAACTAGACACTTTGCAGAGATCAATAGATCAGGAGGATCTCAATGGATACAGCTATAATGTAGCTCTTGCATCTCTGACTCAAGGAATATGCAGAGAGTGTAGAAAGATTTAAAAGTATCAGAATAATAGCAGAAAATCTGCTGTGAAAGAGTATCATAATAGATATGTTTGTATAACAGAGAGCTGAACATTGACAATATGAATCAATAAACATGCTAGTACAGAAGGGGTTTGGGAGTTTACGTGAAATCACACCCTTGTACAAGGAATCACAGGCATTTGATGCCTGCTCAAAAAGGAATGTTAACCTTCTCCCAAAAATGATTTCTCTAATTGGTGGTTCAATACAAAATTATCTTTTCTGAAACCATATATATACAAAACCCCACCAAAAATAACTCATATGGCTATATATTTGTACACATGCATACTAACAATAATAATTTAAGAATGTAAGTCTATCAATTTGAGAGTGAAGAAAGCATTTGAAGAAATTGTAGTGAGTGGTCTTTGAAAGGTGATAGAGTAAGGTGGGATTGAAAATGAAATTTAGGTTTTGGGGTTAATGTCTGGATCCTCAATTCTATTCCATTGGTCCACAAGTCTGTTTTTATGCCACTACCAGGCTGTTTTTATTACTGTAGCTCTATAGTATAGATTGAAGTCAGGGATGGTGATACCTCCTGAGATTCTTTTGTTGAGTAAAATTACTTTGGCAATCCTGGCTTTCCTGTTATTGCAAATGAAATTGAGTATTGTTCTTTCAAGGTCCAAAAAATATTGTGTTGAGATTTTGATAGGCAGGGCATTGAATCTGTAGATTGCCTTTGGTAGAATTGCCATTTTTACTATGTTGATCCTACCAATCCAGGAACATGGGAGAGCTTTCCATTTTCTGATATCCTCTTCAATTTCTTTCTTCAATGATTTAAAATTTTTGTCAAATAGGTCTGTTCCTTCTTTGGTTATAGTTACTCCAAGGTATTTAATACTATTTGCAGCTAATATGAAGGGTAATGTTTCCCTTATTTCTTTTTCAGCTCTTCTATCTTTAGCGTATAGAAGGGCTACTGATTTCTTTGAGTTTATCTTGTATCCTGCTACATTACTGAAGGTGTTTATCAGCTGTAGCAGTTCTTTGGAAGAATTTTGTGGGTCACTTATATATACAATCACATCATCTGCAAATAGAGATAGCTTCACTTCTTCTTTTCCAATTTGTATGCCCTTAATCTCTTTTCGTTCCCTTATTGCTTTAGCTAAAACTTTGAGAACTATATTGAATAGATAAGGGGAGAGAGAACATCCTTGTCTAGTTCCTGACTTTAGTGGGATTTCTTTGAGTTTTTCTCCATTAAGTTTGATACTGGCTGTTGGCTTCTTGTAAATCACCTTAATTAAGTTTAGGTATTCTCCCTTTATTCCTGATCTCTCCAGGGCTTTAATCATAAAGGAGTGTTGGATTTTGTCAAAGGCTTTTTCCACATCTAAGGATATGATCATGTGGTTTTGTTCCTTTAGTTTGTTAATATGATGGATAACATTTACAGTTTTTCGTATGTTGAACCAGCCCTGCATTTCTGGGATGAAGCCTACTTGGT
>PVIH01003691.1:0-24619 GCA_004025045.1 Sigmodon hispidus
ACACTCCCACCAACAATGGAGGAGTGTTCCCCTTGCTCCGCATCCTCTCCAACATAGGCTGTCATCTGTGCCTTTTATCTTAGCCAATCTAACAGGTGTTAGGTGGTATCTCAAAGTTGTTTTGATTTGCATTTCTCTGATGGCTAAAGATGAAGAGCACTTTTTCAGGTGCCTTTCAGCCATTCGTAGTTCCTCTGCTTAGGATTCCCTTTTTAAATCTGTACCCCATTTTTTGATAGGATTATTCAAGGTTTTGGGCTCTAAATTCTTGAGCTCTTTATATACCTTAGAGATCAGTCCTCTATCACTTGTAGGGTTGGTGAAAATCTTTTCCCATTCTGTAGGCTGGCGTTTTGTCTCATTCACAGTGTCCTTGGCTTTGCAGAAGCTTCCCAGCTTCAGGAGATCCCACTTATTGATTGTTGGTCTTAGAGCCTGTGCCACTGGTGTTATATTTAGGAAGTGGTCGCCTGTGCCAATTTGAAGAAGTGTATTTCCCACTTTCTTTTCTATCAAGTTCAAAGTGGTTGGGTTTATGTTGAGGTCTTTGATCCACTTGGATTTGAGTTTTGTGCAGGGTGACAGGTTTGGATCTATTTGCATTTTTCTACACACTTTCATCTAGCTATGCCAACACCATTTGTTAAATATACTATCTTTTTTCCATTGAATGTTTTGGGCCTCTTTGTCAAAGATCAGGAGTTCATAGGTTTTTGGGTTAATGTCTGGATCCTCAATTCTATTCCATTGGTCCACAAGTCTGTTTTTATGCCAGGACCAGGCTGTTTTTTTTACTGTAGCTCTATAGTATAGCTTGAAGTCAGGGATGGTGATACCTCCTGAGGTTCTTTTGTTGAGTAAAATTGTTTTGGCAATCCTGGCTTTCCTGTTGTTCCAAATGAAATTGAGTATTGTTCTTTCAAGGTCTGTTAAATATTGTGTTGGGATTTTGATGGGCAGTGCATTGAATCTGTAGATTGCCTTTGGTAGAATTGCCATTTTAACTATGTTGATCCTACCAATCCAGGAACATGGGAGAGCTTTCCATTTTCTGGTATCCTCTTCAATTTCTTTCTTCAATGATTTAAAATTTTTGTCAAATAGGTCTGTTACTTCTTTGGTTATAGTTACTCCAAGGTATTTAATACTATTTGCAGCTAATATGAAGGGTAATGTTTCCCTTATTTCTTTTTCAGCTCTTCTATCTATAGTGTATAGAAGGGCTACTGATTTCTTTGAGTTAATCTTGTATCCTGCTACACTGCTGAAGCAGTTTATCAGCTGTAGCAGTTCCTTGGAAGAATTTTATGGGTCACTTATGTATACAATCATATCATCTGCAAATAGAGATAGCTTCACTTCTTCTTTTCCAATTTACATCCCCTTAATCTCTTTTCATTCCCTTATTTCTTTAGCTAAAACTTCGAGAACTATATTGAATAGATAAGGGGAGAGAGGACATCCTTGTCTAGTTCCTGACTTTAGTGGGATTTCTTTGAGTTTTCTCCATTAAGTTTGATACTGGCTGTCGGCTTCTTGTAAATCGCCTTAATTATATTTAGGTATTCTCCCTGTATTCCTGATCTCTCCAGCGCTTTAATCATAAAGGAGTGTTGGATTTTGTCAAAGGCTTTTTCTGCATCTAAGGATATGATCATGTGGTTTTGTTCCTTTAGTTTGTTTATATGATGGATAACATTTACAGTTTTTCGTATGTTAAACCAGCTCTGCATTTCTGGGATGAAGCCTACTTGGTCATGGTGGATGATATCTTTTATACATCGTTGTATACGGTTTGCTAAAATTTTGTTGAGAATTTTCACATCTATATTCATGAGGGAAATTGGTATGTAATTCTCCTTTGTTGTGTCTTTGAGTGGCTTGGGTATTAGGGTAATTGTGGCCTCATAAAAGGAATTTGGCAATATTCCTTCAATTTCTACTGTGTGAAATAGTTTGAGGAGTAATGGTAACAATACAAAGAACAACATGGTAACTCCAGAAGAGAATGGCGATCTTACAAATACAAGACCTGAACTGAGCAATGAGTTCAGTGGTTCATGATTGGATGGCTCCTGGTCAATTGTAGCACTCAGGCTTGTGTGCCTCCTGTCACCTCTCTGGGCAGGTTCTGAGTCTACCCTTCAGGGACCCCTGTAGTTGTCTGTTCGCTCAGTTTGATGTGGCGGTGGGTAGCCGTGCAAATTCCCTCAGCAGGAATTGTGGATATGGTGACAGGCCGAGTTTATCTGCCCGTGCTCCAGTGTGTGCTGGGACTCTGCAGACAGCACTTTGTCCTGGATGCTAACCGGAAGCGATGGGAGTTCAACTCTCCCTCCCTGGCTGGGATATAGGCGCTTGGGCCTGGTGACCCCTCCTCACCTCTGGGCGGGGTCTGAGTCTGTCCTTCAGAGACCCCTGTAGTTGTAGGTTCGCTCAGTTCGAGGTGGTGGTGGGTAGCCATGCAAATTCCCTCAGCCGGAGCTGTGGGTATGGAGACAGCAGAGTTTATCTGCCTTTGCTCCAGAGTGTGCTGGAACTCTGCCGAGAAAATGTCTTATACCTGGATCTCATGGAGGCATTTCCTGAACTGAGGCTGCTTTCTCTATGATGACTCTACCTTGTTTCAAGTTGATACACTAAACTAGCCAGTACAGGCATCTTGTAGCATGACCAGCCTTTTGACATTACAACATGACCTTTTCATCTGCAAAGTTAACACATCATAACAAAGCAGTCAGATTATAGTATGTATAATATGTGTGTGCTTGTACATACACACACACACACACACACACACACATATCACAAAAAAATCTTATAATAGTTTCAGTAAGTTTGTGATTTTGTGTTGAGCCCAATCCCTAGCTATCTTCCATTGTGAGCTACAGGGTAGATAGACCTGTTAGATAAATTGAAAAGTTTCCTAGTTGTGATCCACATTTATTGAATAGCAGTCCATTTTACTCTTTGCTGCTCATTGATGCTGACTTTGCCTATGGAGCCAAAGGATAATGAATTTGAAGCACATGGCCCCTGGCTTCTGCCACTCTCTTGCCACTGTGTCTTTGGACTCAAGGAAGCAGAGTACTTTAAATGAAACTCCTGGGCTTGTGTCAGCAAGTAGAGAACTACCAGTTTTCCTAGTGCTAACACAACAGAGTGAAAATAGCTAGGTACAATGGGTCAATAACCAACTAAACTCATTTCATGGCCTTGAGCTGAACATGGATTCCTGGAATCTACAGAAATCCAACTCAGTTTTGGTTCTAGATATCTACTTCTTTTCTATTATCCTGATTTTTTGTTTTAAAATAATTTTAAATTTAAACAAGAGTTATAAAGTAGATATAGATTATCCCCTTCACTCACTATTCTCTAATGTCAGCATCTTATAGTTCTATGATAACATGTTCTGTATTGAGACTTGCTTCATCTATCTCATTAATCCATAATATGTTATTAAAAGAGCTCTATAGACAGGAGCTGGTTGAGATGTACATACTCTGTGAAGTTAAATTGGGATGTCTGGAGAGTGGGGTTTTTAATGTAATAGACAGATTTTCTCTGTAATTGTTATTATGGAGAAGGGAGCTGAGTCAGAAGATCAAAGAAGACTCAGACCTGGGCTTTTTAGAAAAACAATTCAAATATCCACAGTTCTCGTCCACCCAGATGATCAAACATCAGAAAGTTGTACCCATCCCAGCATGCTTTTCTACTCTGCTGTCCTTGCTCTTAGGTTTGGGTTCTTCAGTTTATTTGTTTACTTGCCTACTTGTTCATGAAAAACAGTGTTGAGATGCCTGCCATTTCTTCCTTAGATGCTTTCAGAAAAGGAAAAATAGTTTATTTGTTGCAGAGTTTTGGTTTATTGTTTTGCTCTTCCATGACTATGGTCCCTGCTTTGCAGTCTTTACTGAAAACATTTGTATATAATCCCAGAAATGAGCTCAAATCCACAACAGAGGGCTGCTTCTCACTGTACTGATAAAGGCTACAACAGTTTAAGTAAGAAGGTTCAAGCATGTTGACTTTGCCTGCAGGGTTAACTCTGAAATAATGATACAGTGCTCCAGGTCAGAAATGATACTCAAAAAGACACTAAGTGCTGAGCCTGCTTTTGAAATAAGAGGAACTCACCTGGAATAGTAATTGAATTTTAATAAATTCACAACTCAGGGTGTGAATATGTTCAATGTTCCCTTGTTCAGATCCTTCTGATCTCAAGCTGTTCATGTTCTGAAGTGGGAAATGGCCCCTCGGCTTTGCATATGTATTTTCTCTGAGAACAGAGGCCACCTTTGAGGGCTCATACTGCTCTAAGGGCTTCTTGCAACTGTGAAGCCTCCTTAGAGGATTCTGATCCTTAGAGGATTAGGAGTAAGAATGTGAAATCAGAGACATGAGAGATGACAAAGAGTGAAGACAAAGTATGGCTGTGATATTGAGAAAATTTTAACTAGTCCCCATATACTGAAAGACTCCATCAGAGAATTAATCCAATGATTAGGTCAGAACTCATCAAATTTAAGTATTTCCCAAGAGGCAATCAATTGCTTTCTAAGTCTGGAATTCATATAACAATGGGAGACACTGCATATTTAAATTAAAATATAGGCTGAGGCACCGAATAGATAGTCTGGCTTAGGGCTGAAACAGCAGGCATGCCCAACTTTATGGCCAAGCAATACCAACCATACCTGATATCAGTGTGGCTAAGTGAACATGGAGATTACCAAACAGAAGTCAGCAGGTACTTCTACCCAGTCCTGAGTCTCACCAGAACTACATGACTTGGAGACAGAAATTTCTCTGTTCTCTCTTACTAGGAAGTCTCAAAAACCTTCCCCACCCTACAACATCTCAATGAGAGGAAGGAAACATGAAAAACTGGTTATTTAAGGCAAAGCTTTTGTTTTGGGCTCATAGAAAGGGTGCCAGAATAGATGGATGCCACTTGACTTCTTCCCAACAATTCATAACGATAAAAATTTGAGAGAAAAATTAATCAGGCAGGAAAAATGAGGAAATGTCATTTGCTTTTGCTGAATGAAGTGGTTTGTTAGCTGGCCAACCTTCCATGGGGAATGGCTTGTAAATCTCAACATCTTTTAGCTGATATTGTCAAGATAAAATGGCTATGAGTCTTTCTGATATTTTTTAGGAATCATAGAAATAATCAAGGGAGGAAAAAAAATCTGTCAGAATCTACCATTACAACCCTTGTCATAAGCAATATTCATTCCCTTGCAAATCTTAAGTAAGCAAGGGATGAGTCCAAATATGATATTATTGTCCCTGAGAGTGGTTTGGGTATTTTAATCTTTCAAACTAACCCAGGTACAGGAAGAGATGCCTTGACAAGAAAAGTATCTATCAAGCCTCTCTCAAAGTCATTACTAGACATCCCTTGGGTTTCTGTGATAGCTGTAACCATAGATGGCATGCTTGAAAAAACCTGTCACAGTAGACCCATTCCCATCTCAACCCAAGAGGGACAATGAAATGATATCACCACCAGCATTCCTGACAAGTACCTTTAGTTAAAAATTAAAATTGTTTTATATTAACATTAGTAATTAAAGGCTAAAACAGCACTCCAAGAAAGGCCATCATAAGAGGGTATAAAATTGCAATTTTATTCTAGTTGTCAACTGATATACCAGCTTAAAAGTAAGCATTGATATCTTTGTCTTTGAAAGCAAAGAAAAGCCTGTGTTCATGAGCTAGGGCTACCTTCTGCCTCCAAAGAAAGCATAACAACTTTGTTATTGTATTTGTCTTGATTAAAATGTCAGCTGTTGTCATTTATTATGTAAAGTATGTAGAATATATTGTTCTGTTATTCTTGAAAAACACACAATTGCCTCTGACTCCTGTTTTTCTCTGCTCTGTAGATGGCCCTGCTGGGTATAGAGACAGAAAATCTTGCTTAATTACAGCCTTCATGGTCCTGGCTTGAAGCCAGGCTTGTCTGAATCCAGTTAAGACCTTTTCAAAACAAAGAGTAATGGGAGGCTAGCTGAGCAACATGACAAGATATTTTACATAAATTCAGTTGAGAATCAAAAACGAATTAAATACAAACCAGTCAGTCAATCATCGTTTCTTCCTCATGCTCTCTTCTTATGCAGTATTGCCCATGGTTTGCTAGAATCCAGAGTACTATAAGTGAGAGTAAGACAAGCATATCTCAGGGACACCTGAATAAGCTCATATCATTTCCTAGGCATGGTCTTGCACAATGGTGGACCAAATGTTACTGGATTTTTCTGTTCCTTGTGTATGGATCTCACTAAAGAGGTTATGAAGATTCAGTACATAGCACTCAGGAGCTGGAGAGATGGTTCAGTGATTAGGAGCACTTGCTTCTCTTCCAGAGGACCTGGAGTTCAGATGACCATCCAAGATTTTCAAGTTCAGTGGCTTATAGCCTCCTATAACCCTAGCTTTCTTCTGGCTCCTGTGATACTACACACACACACACACACACACACACACACACACCTTTAAAGTTTCACACAACCTTAGCATAAACTACTTTATTTTTCCCCACTTCTCTTCCCCACTCTCTGGCATTCCCATTATTTTTCTCTTTTTGCCCACATATACTTTTCGTCCTTTCCCTTGATCCTTTATTCCTGCTTTTATATTAAAATCTTCAGAAGTCTTCATTCTAGAATGTTGCCCTTTTATTATGTCTTACCTTACACAGATGTACTATCTCTTTTCTATTGAGCTATAGATTATAAAAATGATAGCTTCTTTCAAGTTATTTAAATTAAGGTCTGCAGAGACCCACAACCATTATAAAAAGGAGGGAGAGTCTAAATCCGAGGTCTCCATCAAATGCCTCCCCTCAGAGCTCAGAGAATCCTACAAAAGAGGAAACAAAAATTGTAAGATTCAGAGGGGGATGGAGGACACCAGGAGAACATGGCCCTCTGAATCAACTAAGCAAGGAACATATGAACTCACAGAGTGAAAAAGCAAGCAGAGAACCTACATGGGTCTGCACCAGGTCCTCTGTGCATATATTATAGCTATTAGCTTAGTATTTTACTGGACTTCTGACTATGAGAATGAGTGGGTCTCTGTCCCTTTTACCTGCTCTTGGATTTTTTTCTTTTTATTGGCTTGCCACATTCAACATTGATATGAAAGTTTTTGATTCATGTTACTATAAGTTATTTTATCCTGTTTGATTATAGTCTTTTTGAAGCCTGTTCTTTTCTATGAGGGACAAAAAGAGAATGGATCTGGAGGGGAGGGGAAGTATAATTAGGATACAGTGTGTGAGAAAGGAATCTATTTTCAGCAAAAAACTTAATAAATTTATGTCTGTCTTTCTGATTAGAGATTTATGAAATGGTTACTGATTCATACATCACTTCAGTTTAAAAACTAACACACATGGATCTCTATGGAGGAGCTGGGGTAATGGCCAACTGTTTAAAAGTGAGTATTGTTTTGCAGTCGACTGGAATGTTGTTCTCAGCACCCAAGTTCGATGACTCATGGCCTACCATAACCCCTGTACTTCAAGTATCTTAGGAAGCCTCATGGCCCCCACAGGCACCCATATGTGCACATACCCACACAGACACACATGTATACATGATTAAAAATAAAATAAATATATTAAAATCTATTTTGTGTGCATAAAGAACTCATTCAGTGACAAGTTCTGAGAACAAAGATTCCGGGATTTCTAGATAAGTTGACATCCAATGTCAAATCCCTCTTGGGCTGGCCAAGTTTCCTAAAGTGGTAGCTTAAGCTATTGCTCGGGACAAATTTGCTGGTCAGCATGTTTATAGCAGTGGGAAACTGAGAGGACTGCTCTGTAATATGTAAGTTTACATTTGATGCCTGGTTTTCAGTGTTTGATACCTTGAGCTTTCCTAGGATGACAAAGGCCACAGCTGACCTCACTCAGTAAGGGTGGATTGGTCGTAAGGTAAAAGTAAAGAAACAGTCCTGGGGGTTGACAGTTTCCTGTGGTCTGCTCCATTAGCCACTGAATGTAGCCACACTAGACATCCCTTCATCAAAGAGGAGCTTGTTCACTGCCATTCCTGGGCTAGCCACAGTTGTACTGTTTGAATTATCTGCAGTTTGGTTCTTACTAGACCCCCAGACTCTTAGCTTTCAGATTGCTGATGTTTTCTAATGAAGTTATTATGTTCTGGCTTTCATCTCAATTACAACTTGGAGTTGATGTGGTGATATATTTTACATTTAATTTCTTTTTAAATTTTACCCCTTTTATTTTCCTTATGGCTTTGGAGTTTTTGAGGGGTTCATTTACAGTCACTGTACTGTCATTTTTCAAGAAAGGCAACTTCATACGGCACATCTTTGAGTCAGAAGTTCTCTTCCTATGTAGGCTTCAGCCATGCTTCCCTTTTCCTACAGGATCTAGAAAGACTTAGAACCTTCATTGTTTCATTCTCCTGATTTAAAACATTTGTCCTTTCCTCTTGGGTAATGCTATTCACTTTTTAGCTCTAAGCTTGGTCATTTTTACCTAACCCAGATCTCTATGATGATCTTCTACTTCCAAATGCACACTACATATAAACTTTAATTTTCTAGTTGATTGACCAAGATATCTCCCACTTTTATTGAGGTCTGGTTACATAAATTGTTACAAATATACTCCCCTCAAAAGCAGGAACTCAATTGGCAAACAGAACAGGAACTACTTCCTATGAGTTGTTTATGAAGGAGCACTATCAGGACCTCCCTCTCATATTTAGTCCTGTGGAACCATGTAGTAGCCATACATTATCTTCTTTCTTTGCATAATGAGTCACCTCTAAAAGTTATTTTATTCTCCTTTCATTCCAAAGCAGTCTTAAAACTTCATGTACTTTTTATGTCCATAGGTTGTATAATAGGCACATCCCAGAGACACACAGAGCCTACAGCAATTATTTGCTTTCTAAGCCACAGATATAATTTATAAAGGAATTCCATCTCCTTTACCCTACTTATATTTTTCATTGTTGGATTTTGTTCACATAGGAAAGAAGTCTTCAGTTCTTTGAGATTTTGTTTTTACAAATACAACCAATCCCACTAATATTTTCTAGTCTGGCATCAGAATTCAGCTACAGTCATTCTAGAATAACGAAAGGTGGAGGGAATTTTAATGCTCTGACAATCCAAAGACCATACCCCAACCCTGAGTAGAAAATAGATGCTAATAAATTCAGGGTCTTAAAAAATGTGAAATATAGTCATTTCACACTTGGTGGCAGCTTCTTGCTGAAGTAATAGCTTAAAACTTAATTATGATGCTTGTCTCATCTTTAAGTGCAGTTGACATTCCTCAGATAGAATTTTGCAATGACATTTGAGGAACAGAGTTGAAACACTAATTAGTTATTCTTGATGGAGACTTTTGACTATGTACTGATTAAAGCAAAGTGTTGAATGTCCTTCCTAGCATAATGCATCTGTCTATTAGTTTATGATGCTCTCTCTGGTCCTCATGAAAAACTCTTGGGAAATGATGGAAATGCCCTTCAGCCTTGGCATGCAGACATAGGTGGAAAATGTGCATGATAAGTGAGCTGAAAACGGAAAGCAGAAGGTGCTAGACTTCTTCTGATTGGTGTGATCCTGCAAATGGCTCAGTGTCACTTTGAGGAGCATTTGTGAGACACACAGCCCTAGTGGACATGGTCCAATCAGAGCACTCAGAAACCTATTGTATAATATCCTTCCAACCACAGCTGCACATCCAAAGGACAGAAGTCAGGAGAACGTGGCATACAGAGGATCCTGCCATGTCACATTGTCCCATAGCACCCACCAGGCACTAACTAAAGAAGTGTAGGACACAGTCCTCTCTGTTTATAACATGGTATTCTCACAAGAGTGTGTTCTTCATTGTGTTAATGACCTAGAGTGTTCAGGACTGAGGAATGACACTAAAGGATACAGCTGAGTAGAAAAAAGTGATCTATAATTTCTGATGTAGCAGGGTACCTGCCTTGAAAGTCCTTAATGTGGATCATTCAAGACTAGGTCACTGTCATAACACAACTTCTATAGAAATGTGAGGAGAAGAGTGTAGTTGGATTTTGTTTGTTTTTCATTCTTTTGACTTTTGGAAGGCATCCACCATCTAGCTCCCAAATGAAAATATGGAGTATTATTCTTATTTATGAATTCCTTGGTTTGGTTTGTTTGTATCTAGGTTTTCTTAAATTACCCCACCTACCTTTGGCCTCTGGGATTTTATCTTTCTCTGTTCTGTATACCTTTTTTTCTTACTCTGTTGCTAGTTATGTAGTTGGATGACTGGCCCCTGATGTCCTCTTCTCTTTCTTCTTTTCTTGCTCCTTAAACTTCCTTCTGAGATTTCTTCTCCTACTTATTCTCTCTGCCTGCCAGGCTGGCCTATCCTTTCTCCTGCCTACCCTTTAGCCATTCGGCTCTTCATTAGACCAATCAGTTGTTTCAGACAGGCAAAGCAACACAGCTTCACAGAGTTAACCAAATGAAACATAAAAGAATGCAACATATCTTTGTATCATTAAACAAATTCACCACAGAATAAACAAATGTAACTAATATTCCACAAAAGAGGAGGGAGGAGACATTGTGGTTGAGATATAATATATGGGAAGAGAATAAATTTATTTTTAAAAAGAAAGAAAGAAAGAAATGGATCACACTCAGAGAGAGGAGACATTTTAACTAAATGGCTTCTACAACTGCCCCAATGTGAAGATTCTAAACTTGGGATTCTAACTACTGCTTATAGAATTTTCTAGAACCTCTCGAAGAGTTTGAGTTCCTTGGAAATGTCTACCATCGGGTGGTCAAGACCAGAATCTGTAGTAAGTGTTTGATGTGGGATATCTTTCTATATGCTGTGAATTATCATTGCATAATAAAAGGACTATTTGTTTGTCCTATGGCAAGGCATCTTAGAGGCAGGTGGAAAATCTAATCATAGATAAAAGGGAAGAAGGGCAGAGTCAGAGAGAGGCACTGTGAGCTATGCCGAGACAGCAAGGTGTAAAGAAACTCAGGTAAGCCATGAGTCACGTGGCAAAACATAGATTAGTAGAACTGGGAGTAAACTTGAACTATAGGCCAATCAGCATGTAATTAATACAAGATTATGTGTGATTATTTGGGACTGCTGGTCTGGGTCTTGGGGCTAGGCTAGTCCAGAAACTTTTCAATACAAGTATTGTTTTTCTCTGTTCGTTATGATATGAATATTTGGAGAATGATTGATAGTTAAATAATGATTTATAATTTTAAAGTATTTTTACAAATAACTTTTATAAACAAACAAAGCCAGGCTGGAGGCATTGATTTCATTCCTTTACAAGAGATAAAGAAGTAAATATGTTCATTTGAAACACCTCTTCTCAGACATAATGAAAGACCCTGACAATATCTGGGTGTAGTAGGGAATATATTCTTGTTTTATTTTGAGAGGAGATCTCTGTGGTAATATATTGTGAATCAAATAAAGATAGTCTGAAGATCAGAAGACAGAGCCAGCCACAGAGTTAGCCATAGAAGTCAGGCAGTGGAGGCACAAGCCTTCAGCCCTAGCACTCCAGAAGTAGAGGCAGAGATCCAAACAGACCCAGGGACTGGTGGCACACACCTTTAATCACAGCACTGGGAACACATGCCTTTAATTTCAGCACGAGGAAGGCTGAAATAGGAAGTGATATGGCTGGGCCCAGAAAGGAATATGAGGCAGGAGGAGACAGGATTCATCCTCTGTGCTTCCCTTCAATTTCCACCTGTGTTTCTCTTTGCTTTCCCTATTCAGCCTACAGATTCCTGGAGATAGAATCTGCTCCTTTAAGCCTGAGGATTCAGAGAGGCAAGAGCTGGCTGTGGTTTGTTTCTCTGTCTCTCTGATCTTTAGTATTTGCCCCAATATCTGGCTCCAGGTTTTTATTATAAGATAAACTAGAATTTTTGCAATAAATCTCCATATGTAGCCCAAGTTTCTACTAATCTTGAGACCATTCTGCCTCAGCCTTCTGAGTTCTGAGTCCTAAGATAACATATATGGGTCTGCTGTGCCTAGAAGTGTTTATGTATGCTGGAGAAAGAATACAGGGCCTCATGTATGTTAGGCAATCATTCAGCTTTGGAAAATTTCTCTAGTCCTGCATAATGATATTTAAAGGTGTCAGTAAGTAGGTCAAATGTCAGCTCTGGTAGCAGCATATAAGGTTAGGGTGTGGGGCAGGTTATTTTTTTCCCAAGTAACCTGTAATTTTGACAGTTTCAATTTCCTCATTTGTGAAAATTGTAGAAAGAGTATAAAAATGAGACCAAAACTCAGAAGGGATTCATGAGATTTCAATGGCATAATATACAAGTGTGTGTGTGTGTGTGTGTGTGTGTCTGTCTGTCTGTCTGTCTGTCTGTGTACACATGCGCACACACACAATATTACCTAGCAGATGGAGCATAAGCAGCATTCATTTCAGAGGCCTTGTTGTTACAACAACACATCCTTGAAAATGGTAGGGGAATTTGTCTTGTTAATCTGGAAATTTGCCTGCAGTATTTATATGCAGCCACAGGTTAATAGCCTGTTTTATACAAGTCAAGACACAATAAAACAAATATGAGTTGAATAATTTGCCAAGTTGGTTCTAAAATCAGAAGTGCACTCTGGCCCTGCTGAAATTTTCTCAAAGGAAAGATACTTACTTCATAGCTAAAGACAGGATAAAACCACATCTTTTTCGAAGAAGCAATTTCAGAAACACAAGATCACCACAGACAGAACGAAGCAATAGGAATTGTGATTACAAATGCAAAGATTCATTTTATAAGCATGGATACTGCAGAGAGCTTTTGAATGTTTTTCTGAGTTCAGTTGCAGTATGGTGAGAAATGGAGGGTAATGGTATTTAAAAGAAAAAAAGAGAAGCTAGATGGGGTATCATACTCCCACAATACCAATAATAGGCTGAGACAGTAGAACTGAAAATGCCAGGCCAGCCTTGATTACAAATTAAGACCCCGTCTAAAAATAAATGGACACAATACGAAAACACATGTATCTATATACAGTACATAACATTACTACATACATGAAAAATGAGACAAATAGCATGTCAAAATGTGTTTAAAAGTCTTCCAGCATTAGAGTGACTAAGTGCCACCCTTACTAACACCTGAAGTCATTTTCAGGAGGGCTTTAGAGATCAAACTTCAGCTCCCCAAGGGACAATAAGAGGAAAAAAAAAAAAATCCCAGGAACAAGATGTCTTTTCCAGATACCTTTGTCACTAACTGCTGCCAGCAATCAATAGCCCTCCCTTAACCATAGTGGGAAATGAAATGAAAACATTAAACTCTAATAAGATTTGAAATTTTTCATATTGAGTATTTCATTTATGTGCCCATTTATTTTTGCATGTATCCATAAAGTTGGTGCCTCTTCATTATATTGTGCCCTTATGAGTTATGTTGTTTTCTTTTTCTTTTCCCTGGTGGCCATAAGGGTTATGTACCTTTTTATACGACTTACACAGATTTTTATCTTATAACCATAGGAGACTGCAAAGGATTGTTCCTTTTTATTTTTAGAAACCAAGATCTCACTTATTTACCCAGAAGGGCTCCCAATCGTAGACCTGTACCATTAAGTCCAACAAAGGCTTATTTCTTGATGATAACTTACAGCTAGGCCAGGCTCCCTGCAACATATAATGTGGTTTGTACACAAAATTAATTGTTTGGTGATAACAGATATTTGGACAGTCCTAAAACCATTTAAAGCAAATCAGAGCAGTAATTTTGAGAAAGCTACTGTCACATGAATGCATACTACCAACCACGTCTAAGAAACAAATATCACACAAGAAAGCTACTGTCACATGAATGCATACTACCAACCACATCTAAGAAACAAATATCACACAGTACAATCCTGATCCCATGGCCTCCCTGAGACAGCGTTTACTGGTCTCAGCCTGGAACACGGAGAAAGCAAAGCAATGCTATCTCTTTAGTTCTTCGACACGTGCGAGTCTTGCATGGCTGGCTTGATGAGATAAGGGGACACAGAAAGGAGCCTCAGGTGACACTTTACAAGGGACCCATTTGACCACTTTTGAAATTACATTTGCTGCCAGAACCTGTGCTTTCTAGACAGAGACTGTTCTAACTGGATTTGCCATGCTAGCCACATAAATGTAGCCCAAGTAGATGTATAGCCTCCACTAGAATTTGAACATCTGTCATGTGTCTGACATATGATCTAGGAACACGCTGATGAACAAGACAAACGTGGTTCTTGTTCTTGTGGACTCTCTGCTTTAACAGGAAAGGCACCGAATACCTAAGCAGAGTGACTGGCATTTCTGGAGTACACTCTTTTGCCTCATACCAGCCTAACTCCTGTGTGCATCTTACTTATTTAATCTACAGCCCAGGAAAGACAATGGAGTTGTGCCTACATTACAAGTAGAGTGGCAGAGCTTTATAGAGGTCTGGGGACTTAAAAAGGGACATTGGAGGATTCAGGGAGTGAGGGGGTCTCTGGAAATGTCATAACAGGAATAAAAATGATCTGTAAAGAGAAGAGAATAAAATTTCAATTCAGATTGACTTGTCAACCTGGATTAAAACTTCTAAAGCATTTGATGCCAGCATATTTAAAACACAGTACAATTTGAAAAAAAAAAAATTGAAGTAACAATCATTCCTACTCCAGGTTTCCAGAAAACAATTATTCCAATTCCTGGTGCACAATAGAGCTTAAGGTTGTGACTATATAGAAACTCTTTGCCAAGTACATGTGATCATGAATACAGGTTCTATAGCTCAAGGGCCTAGGATCTCGCTGTGTGTGATCTCTGGCCAAGATAGCATAGAGAGAAGGTATAAAGTACATGTGATATCTAAGGATGGATTTTATTAACTGGGGGGTAAAGATAATGGTCTCGGGAAGAAAGAGTCTGATAAATATTTTGGGTAAGGTCTACCTCTACAGATAGCAAAAAAGGTCACCAGGTCATTAAAAATAGCCACTCTCAGGCTTCTGGGTGGAAAACAGATATTTTGCCATTTACATGTTTAATATTTCTGGTTTACCAAGTGATCTGTGGGTATAAGGATTTTTGTCCTCCCCAACACACACCAAAAAAAAAAGAGATGGGTTACTTACTTGCCCAGTTGTAACATCTGTATTTTCTGCTAACTTATACCTATCCTCAGCAACAGCAGAAGATATCTCAGGGCCATGTTAATACTTTCAATTATGTAAATATTATCTGAGGTTCTCATTAAGAATAATCACTTGAAAACAGGAAGAAATGCTTCAGTTCAGCTTTCTGCTCAGGGTCTCACTGGAATTCCACTATATGTGATGGTGAAATGAACAGAGCATTCTTTTGAGCCTGGTCCTCTTAAAAGTGTGGAAGCTCTCTAGCCTAAAAGAGTAAAATACCAGTCACAAGGGCTTTTAGCATAATACAATAATAATTAATAGTAATTAGTAGTAGGAGTATTTATTTAATCCCTTGTTTGATATTTGTCTCTTTTTAAAGTAAATTTATTTATTTATTTTACAACCTAGATAAACTTTCCTCTCCTCCCTCTCCTCCCAATCCCTCCTTCCATCCCCCCTCTGTTCCCATCCCTAATTCACTCCTCATCCATTTCTGTTTAGGACAGAGCAAGTGTCCCATAAAGTCAACAAAGCATGATATATCAAGTTTCAGTAAGATTAAGCACCTCTCCAGGTATTAAGGGTGGGTAAGGCGATCTGGTATCAGAAGTAGAGTCCCAAAAGCCAGTACAAGAGTCAGAGACAGCCTCTGTTCCCAGCTGATAGGAGTCCCAGAGGATCAAACTACACAACTGTAACAAATATGCAGAGTGCCTAGCCTAGGTCAGCTCCATGCAGGTTTCCTGGTTGTTGGTTAAGTCCCTGGGGAGTATCTATGAGCCCAGGTTAGCTGATTCTATGAGTTTTCTTGTGGTGACCTTGACCCCTCTGGCTCCTACACTCCTTTCTAAAGAAAGAAATTGAAAAAAATGTCAGAAGATGTAAAGATCTCCCATTCTCATGGATCAGTAGAATTAATGTAGTAAAAATGGTCATTTTACCAAAAACAATCTACAAGTTCAAAGCAATCCCCCATTAAAATCCCACCACAATTCTTTTTTTGTTATCTATTTATTTATCAACATCTATTACTATATAAAAGACACAGTTGTATTGAAATTTCTTTAAAAGATACAGCATTGAGAATATCTTAAAGGGAGATACTTGATAAACACAGCTTCAAATTTAACAATAGTTGTAGATAGTTGGTTCTTATGTAGGCAAATTAAATAATAAAAATAACTGTTCTCTGTGTCTTTTTTCTCTAAAACATGGAACATTAAAAAATAAAATCTAAGGCACCTCAAGGCAGGGTAGGCTAGGCTACAGATGAAGAAAGCACAGTAGGTCACAGCCAATACCCACGGATGTGCTATGGCCACCACAAATTCCTGCTAAGCAATCCCTCTACAGTCAAACCATAAGTTGGTTTTTTCATTGTTGTTATTGTGTGTGTGTGTGTGTGTGTGTGTGTTTTAAATCACTTTATTCACTCATCATCTTTCAATGAAATAAGAATGTTTTTGCTTAAAGTCCACTAATGAATGAGTATAACCCCTGCTTATCCTTTTGGGTTTGTGAAACTTCTCTCAGGAGAATAATCTCCAAATCCATCCATTTGCCTGCAAATTTTAGGATATCATTTCTTCTTACTGCTGAGTAGTACTCCATTTTGTAGAAGTACCACAGTTTGTTAATCCATTCCTCAGTTGAGGGGCATCTAGGTTGATTCCAGGTTCTTGATATTACAAATAATGCTGCTATGAACATAGTTGAGCTAAAGTTTTTGGGGTGTGAATGTGTGTCTTTAGGGTATATGCCCAAAAGTGGTATTGGTGGATCCTTGGGGAGACTGATTTCCAGTTTTCTGAGAAACCTCCATACTGTATTCCAGAGAGTCTGAACAAGTTTACATTCCCACCAACAATGGAGGAGTGTTCCCCTTGCTCTGCATCCTCTTGAGCATAGGCTATTATCTGTGTTTTTGATCTTAGCCATCCTGGCAGGTGTAATGTGGTATCGAAAAGTTGTTTTGATTTGCATTTCTCTGATGGCTAAAGATGTTGAGCACTTTTTCAAGTGCCTTTCAGCCATTTGTAATTCTTCTGCTGAGAATTCTTTTACTTCTGAACCCCACTTTTTAATTGGGTTATTTAGGGTTTTGGGCTCTAGTTTCTCGAGTTCTCTATATATTTTAGAGGTCAGTCCTCTGTTACTTGTAGGGTTGGTGAAAATCTTTTTCCATTCTATAGGTTGTCATTTTGTCTTAGTGACTATGTCCTTGGCCTTACAAAAACTTCTCAGTTTCAGGAGGTCTCACTTATTAATTATTGTTCTTAGTGTCTGTGCTTCTGGTGTTATATTTAGGAAGTGGTCGCCTGTACCAATGTGTTGGAGAGTATTTCCCACTTTCCTTTCTATCAAGTTCAATGTAGCTGGGATTACATTGAGGTCTTTGATCCACTTGGATTTGAGTTTTGTGCAGGGTGATAGGTTTGGATCTATTTGCATTTTTCTACATACTACCATCCAGTTATGCCTATATCATTTGTTGAAGATACTATCTTTTTTCATTGAATATTTTTGGCTCCTTTGTCAAAAATCAGGTGTTCATAGGTGTATGGGTTAATGTTGGGGCCTTCAGTTCACGACCATTGATACACAAGTCTGTTTTTATGCCAGTACCAAGCTGGTTTTATTACTGTAGCTTTATAGTATAACTTGAAGTTGGAGATGGTGATGTCTCCTGAGGTTCTTTTGTTGACCAAAATTGTTTTGGCAACCTTGGCTTTCCTGTTATTCCAAATAAAATTGAGTATTGTTCTTTCAAGGACTGTAAAGAATTGTGTTGGGATTTTGATGGGAATTGCATTGAATCTGTAGATTGCTTTTGGTATGATTGCCATTTTTACTATGTTGATCCTACCTATCCAGAAACATGGGGGATCATTCCATTTTCTGATATCTTCTTTAATTTCTTTCTTCAGTGATTTAAAGTTTTTGTCAAACATGTTACTTCTTTGGTTATAGTTACACCGAGGCATTTAATGGTATTTGCAGCTATTATAAAAGGTGATGTTTCCATTGTTTCTTTTTCAGCCTGTTTGTCATTAGTGTATAGGAGAGCTACTGATTTCTTAATCTTGTATCCTGCTATATTACTGAAGATGTTTGTCAGCTGTAGAAGTTCCATGGTAGAATTTTGTGGGTCTTATGCATTCAATTATATCATCTGCAAATAGAGATAGTTTCATTTCTTCTTTTCCAATTTGTATCCCCTTAATCTCCTTTTGTTCTTTTATAGCTTTAGCTAAGACTTTGAGAACTATATTGAATAGATAAGGGGAGAGTGGACAGCCTTGTCTAGTTCCTGGTAAAATCCCACCACAATTCTTTATAGACCTTGAAAGAACAATATTCTACTTCAGCTGGAAGAAAAAAAAAACCAGGATAGCTGAAACAATTCTGTATAATAAAAGAACTTCTGGAGGTATCTCCATTCCTGATATCAAGCTCTACAAGACAACTATAATAATAAAACTGCATGATGTTGGCATAAAAACAGACAAGTGGATCAATGGAATTAAATCAATGACCCAGATATCATTCACACACCTATGAACACCTGATTTTGGATAAAGAAGCCAAAATTATACGATGAAAAACTATTTGTCTCCTTCAATGAGGTCTAAATCCTAAGCCCTTGATTCTGAACCTTCGATCACATTGGAACCATGAGATGCTTTTAAAAAAACAACCCCTATTTCTCATCCCCATTCCAAAGCAATTGATCAGAATCCTTAGGAGTTTGAGCTAGACGTTAGTATTGCTTAAAACATTTCTAGTGTTTCCCTGGAACAGTAAAGTTAAGGAACTGAAGTTAAGGCAGATAACTATGTCAAAGCCTCATCCACAAGCACAGCGTATTTCATAAGCTGTGAAGTGGAACAAAGCCCAGGAGCAGACACTCAAAACATAAGTGGGTGGGAGGTGTAGTGGGGAGACTGGTGGGTGGGTGAGTCAGTGATTCGGTGAGTGAGCAGATGAATGACAAGACAGTGATTAGAGCAGTTGTTGGATTCCAGTATTGAAGCAGTATTGGATTGTTGTTCACAGCTAACCTTATGAGTCTATGTACTGCTTTGTAAAATCATTAGAGGCTTTATATAAGTGAATGAGGATATGAAAATGTAAACAGTGAACTGCAGGGCTCTCACATCATCTAGAAGTATAATTCTCTTTGTTTTCCTTAATACTTGCTCATCTCTAATCTTGGCTCAGTTCCCTCTTGATATCTCAGGCAGCCATTACATCAGGGTAATGGTTTATTCTTATATCTTCAGTGAATCCTGTTTGGCTGAAGGAAGCAAAGATAACAAAGAGGAAATTATAGTTTGTGTGGAGTGGTATGATTGCTTGCAAACCAAGCAGTGAAGGGGAAGTTTCTGTGAGCAATTGAGAATTTGCTGTCAATCAGATGCAGAAAATGAAGTTCACCAGACGTGGATGCCCTGTTTACACTATTCACATCTTAATTGGAAGGTGGGAAAAAGATTCAGAAGTAACTTCCACACCGGAGAGGCTCACAATTTCCTTGCTATGATGTTGATTATACCCCTGGATAATTCACAGGGCACCAATACCACATTGAGCACATCAAATTTTCATTGCTGTTTTTATTCAAGTAAGTGCAAGTGAGGCTGTGCATATAATAGGGAATGTTGGGAAGACTGACAAAGTAACATTGGTGTGGGGTTTGGCTAATTCTCTAAAAGTGCTAAATCAGTGTATTACTGATTATTGTGTCCTCTAGATACCCTAAAAATCATTGATGCAAATTGCTTTTGACTAATCATGGGAAACATCATATCCATTATAAGAACCTCTGTCTGGTTTTATGATCACTTTTGGCTTTGAATTTTCTTTTAGTATTGTACTTGGTCTAAAAATTTGGTGTCCCCACTATATCTTTTATCATTTTTGTTAAAATTACAGGAAACACTGCTTCTTTCAAGTTATTTCACTTTTGTTTGTCAAAAATTTTTAATATCATTGTCTTAATTGTTTGATAATTTCAATGTGTTTTGATAGAATTTACTCCATCCCCTCTCTTCCAATTTCTTCTTTATCACTTTTACTACTATTTCCTCCCAAATTCATGCACTCTAAAATAAATAAATAAAAGAAAGGTTTACTTGGTGCCATCTGTTTGTGCCTGGGTATATCATCTACTCTCAGACAGCCTCCCAGAAGCCATATCCCCAAGTGAAACTGATTCTGCCTCAACTGTCAACCTGCAACTGCCAATGGCTCCTCAGCTAGGGCTGGGTTTGTGAGCTCCTGTCACACCCTTGCTGGGCCTCTGGCTGTCTTGATCCTGTGCAGGTCTTGTGTTATGGGCTATGTGTTAGCTCGCTTTAGAATTTAACACGGTGAGCAAGATAAAGAAAATGAATGTAGTCTGGGTAAGAGATGTTCAAGTACTAGGCAGAAACTAATTGGAAATGTGGGAAGAAAGCAGCAGGTCCTACTGTGAGGAGAGACAGAGGACATCATTTCATCCACAGAGGCTGAGTTCTCTGGGGCTTTGAAGCATTAGAGGTCAAGGATTGGGGGAATTAAGTTTTATACTTGCAAGTGCTTAATGGTGACTTTGGGAACAGCATCAGCACCAGGAATCTCTGAAGCATTGACACAGAAAGCACATGAGCACATGGTGGTAGATTAATGGACACTCTGCAGAGCTGATGCTGTCTCCTCTCCCTGTGCATCCTTCTCCCACCACATACCACCAAGGGAACTTTAATTGAGAATCACCAAGAAAGCAAAGGACATAATTCGCCAAAGCCTGTGATGGAATGTCAAAGGGAAAGCCTAGTTCCACAAATGTTTCTTTATGATGGGAGGAAGTCTAAGTATATCGGTAAGGGAGTGACAGCAAAGCAAAAAACACAAAGGAACAGACATCCAGTACATACATAAGCACTCATGCCTACCAACCAAAGCTCACTGCACTACAGAAAACATCTCAGTGTAATATTTTCGCTCTGTAAGGTTTTGTTAGCTTAATAAGATATATTAGATCTTGAGATAGACATGGATTGTCTTGTAGCTTTATTGATCCCCTCCTGCTGTGCTTTGTCTAGTTAAAATCCATAGTGAGTGTAGACATCTGTGTTTCAGACTGTATTTTTTGTCCTGTGTTTCAGAGATCTCACATCTCTCTTCTAGCACATCTGCCTCTAGACATTTACTTTAAGCCTGTTTTATTCATAGTGGTCCCCTTCATTTGCCCTAAGCATGATGCTCAGGTAAATTCACATTCCATTTTTCCCTACCATTTAACACAGTGCCTGACACACAGTACTTATTTGTGGAATGAGGGTAAATAAATCACAGTAAATCAGAGGCAGCTTGTACAATGAACCTTGCAAAAACTTGGGTTATCTTGAAGACAAAATTATGGTTTTCTGGGTTTTAGAAGTTCTTATAATTTATTATGTGTGCCACAGGTATAGATATCTACACACACACACACACACACACACACACATGCACACACATGCACACACCCCTCCCTATTAACTAACAAGAACAACAAAGCTAGTATTTATAGAGTAGCTTCAACTTGGAACCCACATAGACCTGAGTTAAATTTCTGTCTTTGGCATGTCCTTCTTTTATGACCTTGAGCATATAATATAACCCTATGTACAACCAGTTGTCTATAACAACCAAATCACTGTAGATTCATCTCATGGGCATCTGAGTAGTTTGCTAACTGTCTCCAAGTGCCAGAACTTAGAGACATCTTGCAAAAGAAATGTAAAACAGCTATTCTAACTTAAGGAAGCACTGGAGAGTTTAAGATTGACTTGAAGCAATAAAATACTTGGACAGCAACTTAAGAGAGAGTTTGTCTGGCCTGTAGTTGAAGATTTGAGTCCACCATTCAGAAAGTCAAGGTAACAAGATCTCAAAGCACCTGGTTATTGGTATCCATGATTAGAAAACAGAGCAAGGGAAGCATGCTAACACTTAGTCCCGTTTCTCTACTCTCCAGAATCCCACCCAGGAGTAGTTCCCCCAACAGTTGGTGGGTCAGCCCATCACAACACACAAGGTCAGGACATTCCCAGAAGCTCTTCCTCAGTGGTTCTAGATTCACTTGGGTTGACAATTAACATGAACCATCAAAGGATGCTTGGAACTTAAAACTGGATGGTTTCATTATTTTAGTTTTATTTGAAGTTACAGAAATCCCAAAGAGTAGAGAAATCTTGGAAGTGATCAAACCTATAAGCAAAGCAAAGGAATAAGCCTGTGACAGTTCCTCCTCAGAGGAGAGAGAGAACAGAGGACATAGGACATGGTGGGAGATAAGAGAGCTGACAAAGAAGTCAGAAGCAAGAGCTAAGGGAAGAAGAATGCTTCTCAGAGGAATGGGTATCATTAACCCTGTGGGCAGAATTTTCAAAAGCCATTAAAGGCAAGGCAAGGGGCAGATGCTGAAGGAAAATGCCTTGTGGCATAGAGTCAGCTATTTCAGGATTCCAAGGAAAATAATGGCAGAGAACTAACTCAAAGGGTGGTCGCTAGCCAAACAAAATAGACTCATGCTTGGGTCAAGTCAATAAAAAAGGAGGAAGAGGTAGTGGAGAAGAAACAAAAAGGAGACATCATGAGCATCATTGTTTTGTTTTAATGTTTTCCCCTTCTTTTCTGCAGGCAAAGAGATAGGCACATTGCCTTACTGAGCACTTTACTCCCAAATATTTGGTGGTTTGTCCAGCACAGGGCCCTAGGGGTGTGCGAGAGAATATCCACATCCCTGATGAATTCTTTCTGCTTTGTTTTACATTCTCTAAGCATTTGAGTATTTCAGTCTCCATAGAGCCTCTGGCTTGCTTTTCTGCTGCCTTGGAAGCCTTCCTAAACTTCCCTTCATGCATGCCTGCCTTGTCAAGAAGTTTATGGTACAGTTGGGGAGGCAACAGGGATGGTGCCATTTACTTTAGTATCTTGGCAGGCAGCAGCATCCACAGTAGCTACTTAACAAATGTTTACTGAAGCGAAGTCAAGCTGGGCTGATGTTCTTACTGCCACAGGGCCTGACTTACACACTCTTTCTTCTAAGTGAGTGAAAAACACTTTAGGAAGTTTTCCTTTTCCATTAATTGCTAGGAATAGTGAGTATTATTAACTGAGCCTTGTATGAGACACCTTATATGTCTTCCATTTTCATAACAATTATGAGATAGTAACCATCTTTAAATAAGAAAGCAAATACCTGAAAAGACTGTATGAACCCAAGGTCATATTGGGTTACTGGCATTTGAATTCAGGTTGCTCTAACTCTAGAGCCCTCTAGCAGTTCTCTTCCTCATAGTCACTCCCTCTCTGTGTATACAGACAATCCCAGATCTGTGGTGGTCTCAAAAGGGCTGCTCTTTTGCCTTTTCTTCTTTGCCTTCTAGTCCTGTTAGAAACCAAGATTGTCAGTGCAATTAGCCCAAACCCTGCCTAGTTTGGCAGCATAGCCCTGATGGATTATCTTTCCAAACAGGCTTGTATCTTATATATCGTGGGTCCCCAGCTGTCTTCATCCTTGAACAGCATCCCTGCTGAACACACAGCAGCTGTGGTATTTGGTATGAAGCCTACTCAGTGTCTGACAGGCTTGCATATATCCAAGGGACAAAGCTGTGGCTGATTATTAAATTTTCTGTAAACCTATTAAGTGATTTAAGTGAGGCAGCAGATATGAAGAACTCCTTAGAGTCACTAGTGGCCACCACTCTACCAGAATCACCAGATGAGCTTTTGCTTTCAGGAATTCTCAAAGCAAAGCCTGAGCCACACAGCAATTTGATCTTGAGGACACCACAGGGTCATTTCTTCACACTGACCATTTCTTCTTCCATTGCCTGCTACTGTCACAGTCTCCTAACCATGCTTGTGATTTATAAGCATGTCTGATTCCCTCTGGGGATGGACCCATTTCACAAAGAAATCTCACACTCCAAGCAGCTCTTTTCAGAGTGACTGTCTCTCTGAGGAACCTCTCCAGCAATCAGTAGTTCTACACATGCTTCACCAGACAATGAGGCAGTCCCCAGAGAACTGGCACACACTATTACGAGGGATGCATACAATCCCAATACTGTGACAAAGGTAGAAAATGGACACTACACAAAGGATATCAAAGCTGAAGGCTGAGAACACAGATAAAAGTCCAGGCTACAAAGTCACGTGACAGCAGCACTTACTGGGGCTCCCTCATCTTGATTCAATGCCAGGAGTTAACACATGAGCAAATTGGGGGTGTAATGTCTTGAAAGACTGAAAAGCTCTAAGACTGGGATGCGGATCATCTGAAATCTGCAGAATTCAAAACACATCTGTTGTGGTTTGAATGTTAAATGTCCCTAATGCTGGCTCATTTGCTTTAACACTTAATCTCCAGCAGGTGGCACTATTTGGGGGAAGGTT